>OZ007502.1:11235471-11499200 GCA_963931805.1 Microdon myrmicae
GTTTTTATTTCGTTATAACGGCTTGTTTTCTTTTAACCTAGTCGCTAGTTCCGCTAGTCGGCGTAGGGACGTTAGAGCATCGGGGCTCTTCCACCACTGGATTTGTATCCCCGACGGATTCGATACAAATCCCAGCTGGTGGTAACCGGCTGCGCCAAAATTGTTATGTGTGTTTAACAATTATTATATTTTATAATGTAGGTAATTATATTATATTTGTAATAAAAAGGGGACTTACTGTGGGTTTGACCGTTGAGCGCTCGTTGGAGAAGCTGCTTGTCAGCAGTTGGTGGCTCTGTTATTTTAATTAATTATTTATTTTTTTCGCCGTTAACGTTTTATTTTATTATTCGACGCCAACGCCGGTTTTTATTATTTTCTCTGCCAAGTAGAATTTGCATAAAGTAGTTTATGCAAATTAACTACTTGGCGAGTTGTTCTCCGTTTAAAGGTAAAGAGGGGAACCTAACGAAGGGGATTAGTGGATGTTGGGGGACCTGGACTTAAGGTCAGTCCGTAACAGCAAAGGCCACCATACTCCGATACCCCCTCGAGGGTGCGGCACTGTCCATCCAATGCGACGCATCGGATACCGCAATCGGAGCTGTCCTTGAACAGGACATCGCAGTTCGACCGGAACCACTTTGTTTCTTTTCAAGGAAACTGAGTCATACAGAGCGACGTTACAGCGCTTATGATCGTGAATTACTTGCGATATATAGTGCTGTTAAATACTTCCGTCACATGGTGGAAGGTCGCTCACTCTCCATCTCGACAGACCACAAACCGCTAGTCTACGCGTTCCGGAAGGAGTCGGGAAACGCCTCCCCCCGACAAGAGCGTCAACTAGGCCCCATCGGGCAATACACTGCGGAAATTAAGCACATCTCCGGTAAGCAAAATGTCACGGCGGACGCCCTTTCTCGAACCGATACGGTTCACTTGGGTACCGCCTTAAACAATGCCGACCTTGCCCTGGTTCAACAGGAGGACGAACAACTCAAGTCGCTCCTAATTGCCGATACGGCACTAGAGTTAAAGAAAATTACTCTTCGCGACCCTTTGGGCGAAATCTGGTGTGATGTTTCAACTGGAACCGCTAGACCTTACATTCCCGAAAGACTTCGTAAGGGCGTGTTCCAGGTTTACCACAACCCAGCCCGCCCCAGCTGCCGAGCAACAGGTGCTGCTGTCCGTCCCAAAGTCATTTGGCCCTGGATGAACAAAGATCTCACCGGTTGGGCCCGTGCTTGTCTCCAGTGCCAACGCTGCAAAATAGCAGGACATAATGTACTGGAGCCAGCCCAATTCAAGCTTCTCATGGCACGCTTCGCTCATGTCCATATAGACATAGTGGGATCGCTTACCCCATCAAGAGGATTTTCTTATAGCCTCACTATGATGGATCGCTGCACGCGATGGCCAGAGGCGACACCTCTCCGGGCAGTTACTGCCGAATCAGTCGCCAAGGCCTTTTATTCAACTTGGGTCACACGCTTCGGTGTACCAACCACTCTAACTTCGGACCGGGGTCCACAATTTGAGGCGACAATATTCAGGCAGCTAGCAAATCTCCTCGGCTGCCACAGAAGTCGTACCAGCGCTGTTACGTGCGGCTTCCGCTACCCCCGTCAATTAATTGTTTTTAATATAATTTGTTATAATGTAGTTTGATGGTAAGGTGGTGGAAGATTTGCACGATCCACATGTGAGTGTTCGAACACGCCCCGATTCGAGTGTGGATCGTGGGCGAGTTCGAATTCGGTCTTCTGAGTGGATGTCGATGGAGAGAGAGAAAGAAGCACGAAGAGGAATTTTCGATTCCGTTTGTTTTTGATTTTGTTTTTGTTGAATACGGTTTTGAATTCCGTTTTCAGTCGATTTTTAAGCAGTTGAATACTGTCTTTTTTGGATTTCCGTGGAGTTGATCTTTTTTTTGTTAAGGAGATGATTCTGAAGTGGAAAGGAGGAGAAAAAAGGAAAAAGCCCGTGCCTTTGTTTTTTTTGAAACGGAGAAAAAAGTAAAGTCTAAAAATTAAAAGTTGTAAAAATAAAGTTTGGAAAAGAACGAAATACTAAAAGCCCGTGTTTTGATCCGTCGAAGACGGAAGCAGGAGGGGAACACCCCATCGTTGTGGTGCGATTAAACACGCAGGAACACATTAGCTTCTCCACAAGATCACCATTTGGCGGTGGCTGACCTGGTAGAGAAAAGAGGAAGAACCGGGTTCAGAGGACGAACCAGAGGAAGAGCCAGACTCCACGCGGGACTAACCAGGTAACCCATTTTAAATAACTAAATATATGTGACAAATTACGTCACAACTGGCGCTGCGGACTAACCAGGATTTTCTGAGGGACCACGGCACGACTGGCCAATGTATTGATTGATAGAACATCAATTCTAACATATGTAGCCAGCTATACGAAGTTTGCTGCTCATTGATGGGATTTGCATACATCATATATAATCTTGCATACAACATATATAACCTTACGGTGGAATCTTGGCTGAATACTGTCTATTTTATCTAAGGCAATGGAAAAAGTCATCAATACAGAGTTAGTTAAGTATTTGGAGTGCAACGGAGTTCTGAATGACCGTCAATACTGATTCAGTGGCAGGCGGTCCACGGAAGCTCATATGGATCATATGGAGCTTCCGATCGATCTGGGTTGTTGTGGACGGCGAGTGTTCGGATTTGTATCCTGTTAATTCGGAGGTGCCCTAAGTTTCTATTTTGGCTAGAACCTTGTTTTTGCTTCACATAAATGATTTGTTGGAGACAACGGATAACAAAGTGTTCAGTTTTACGGTACGTTTGTTTCCTCCTTTTCGAGTGTTCGGCCGATAGGTGCATCTGCATCGCAGCAGCTGAGATGTAGACAGATTGACTCTCTGAATCTGGACTTAAATAAGGTCCTGCAGTGGGGAAGGGCCAATCTCGTCGACTTCAATGCCGCGAAGACACAATATACAACATTCACAAAGAAATGTGGATCAGCGATTCCACAGCTGACGATGAATGGCCGGGCCCTCAAGGCTGGGGAAAGTTTGAAATTGCTCGGCGTCACGGTCTGTGGGAATGTATTATGGCATAAACACGTGTCGAACATCGCCAGGTCAGCCTCAGGAAAACGGAGTTATCTTTTTAGAGCCAAGAAATATTTTACTCCGGCCCAACTTCTTCTCCTATATAAATCCCGAATTAGACCCGCGCTTGAATATTGCTCTCATGTTTGGAGCTCGGCTCCTAAACATACCCTCGGCCTACTCGAGAGCATACAGAGACGAGCGATTCGCCTGATCGGGGACTCGGCGCTGACGTCGGGACTACAGTCGCTATCACATCGAAGGCGCGTAGCCGACCTCTATCTGTTTTACAGATATTATCACGGGTACTGTTCTTCGGAGATTCATGGTATTGTCCCACGCATTCCGTGATGGCGCACACATAGAACCCCCGCACTCCCTTCCCACGCGAGTGTTCCCAGAGCGTTACAACCTGCAACTGTTCAAAAAGAACTGCAACAGGTTCGCCTCTCCCGAGAGAAGTCTAATATAAAAAAAATGATCATAAAGACTTTATTAATTTAATATAAAATATAAAAGGCTTTATTGCCTATAAGTATACAGACTAAACAAATAAGCGGGGCGCAACACATATATATATATATATATATATATATATATATATATATATATATATATATATATATATTATACTACTATACAATATAAGTATATATTCTCAACACGCCTCCTTACATTTATATTGTATACAGTTTCAAAATAATATTTTCAATTTATATAAGTTCACCTTTTGAATCAAATTCAACATATTTCTAAAATTTTCAAATTTTTCTCTACACAGAGATTTTGTAAATATATCAGCAACATTATCATTCGAATCAATCTTAATTATATTTATCAAATTTTCTTTTACACTTTCATTCACATAATGATAATGTACTTGGATATGCTTTGAGTTTTTAGTAAGATTTCCATACTTCGCTATATTAAGCGCACCTGAATTATCTTCGTATATATTTATCGGCGTTATTAATTGAACATTAAAAGTTTTCAATAATTCTCTTATAAACTTTAATTCGCTTACAGCTTCCGACAATGCTACATACTCCGCAAATGTCGAAGCTTTTATTACATATTTTTGTTTTCCTGATTTCAGATAAATTACTTTACCAAATAATCTAATTACATAACCGCCTGCGGATTTTCTATTTACAGGGTCTCCTGCCCAATCTGCGTCCTCGTAACAATCAAGTATTTCACCATTTTCATTTCTTTTATAAATCAAATTTAAATCTTTTGTTAAATATAAATATTTCACAATTCTCAAACCATATTAAAAATGTGTTTCATCATAACAATTTTTATATTTACTTAAATAGTTTACGCTATAATTTATATCGGGTCTTGTAGCTGAGCTTAAATATTGTAGCGAGCTTAGGGTTCGCTGGGTTAATTATTTTGAATAAATAAGGGCCGTTAAATCGATTTTGAATTAATGTGACACTTTATTAGTCCGTTAATAACAACCGTTACTTATATCGTACACTTAACGATTTCTTTACTTATCGCTTCCGCACTTATCGCGTCTTTTACTTCTTACTTATCGCTTGCTTCACTTTCTTACTTATTACTTTCTACTTATTACTTCTTACTACCGCACTTATCGCTTGCTTCACTTTCTACTTCTTACTCATCTCCATAATCTGTGTGCGACGTATTTATACCGTTTCCTCACATTCTGATTCGGTGTTTCATTTCCGCCCGTTCCATAGCCTTGAATGTTCTATTGTTGATGGTCTCCAGTTTTCCAGTACTTTATAGAATATTCTAGTACTGATTGTCATATGCGCCACACTACCCTCCGCCTAGATTAGTTCGTCCCGAACTAAGTTCACTGGTCTCCAGGGCCAACAAAAGCCGCCAGTCGGTCGCGAATCACCACTTTCATCCTGGCGTTCGGCGGTGGAAGTTCTTGACCTTCTTCCAAATTTTCTACTGCTCTCCTTGTCGCATCAGCTCTAGCCTGCCGCCATTCTTCCTTTTCCTGACGACGGAATTCCTCTTGCATTTTAGAGATCTCATGCGAATAGTACAAGAGAAAATACATGTGCACACCCTTAACCTCTTCTGGAGTTTGCACATCACGTAAGCGATCTAAACCTTCATCTTTAATTACACGCATATCATCTGGTATTGGAGCATCTTTCTATTTCATAACCGTATCCAACTGGTAATTCCGCATCTTTTCCAATAACTGGAGCGGTTTGAACTTTGGAGCTGACAGTAAACACCATCGTGCGTGGTAGTAATAGAGTTTCCATAGATCGTCGCATGTTAATTCTGGTTTCACGTGTTCTGCTCTATAGAACGCAATCAACGGCACCTCTAGTTGTTGATTACGCCTACAATCTAGGGCTTGCTTGATCTTTCCCACCGTATGTGGTGGCTTACAATAGCGGTCTCGACCTCCAACATCCGTTGATCTCGGAAACAGTTGATTTACAAAACGCCTGTTTGTAAATTCATCCAGCTTCATCTTGTAGCTCGTTGGGTCCCTCTGGAACAGGCGTGTGGCGATTCCGCCAGATCCCACGGCTCGCCTTCCTGAAAAAAACCCCTATAACCATAACCCGGGTCTGCACCAGCTTTCGCTAATGCAATTCGCTTTAGCATCTTAGATGCTTCACGCATCAAACAGACCCAATTATTTTAACCCTAAAATCCCTATAAAGAAAACTTACCTTCATGCATCCCTTCGCATACAATTTTTCATAAGATTTCTTTGTTTGCTTATTTGGTATTCTGAACCAATTCGGTACCAGACAAATACCATAAATATCGCGCCTTCTATTTTTCCAGCCGCGTCATATACCATTCATATACATTGCCTGGCAACCTTTTTTGTTTGTCTTACCAACAAACAACCCAAGCAGCTGCATATAATTAGCGCAATAGACGCTGAAACCAAATTCTCCAGCATTTCCTAATGCAAATATGAACCCGGTTTCTATTGCAGCCAGAGATGCCATAAACATTCAATTTGCTTTTAGCACCTTTTTCTCCTAACGTCGAAAATAGCGACGAGGCATCGTATAAACATGACCTTCATTAAAGAGCGAACCATTTGGTCGCCTTTCCTTTTGTCTTTGCCGCCTCCCTGTTTCGCTGTTCCACTGCACGTGTGAATAGTGATCTCAACGATCCCACACATACCACCATGAACTGTATTACAAGATCTGGTTTCCTATACCACCAAGAGAGACTTTACGTTTTCCTGGTGGTAGGTAAAAAACGATATCCTTATTAGAGAGGATATCGTTTGAGTCTCATTCCATCACCAGACCAAGTCGGTCGGGTCTCCACTACGCTGCCTGTGCGCTCGGTACGCGTAAATACGATGGGCCACCCTTTTACCATCGAGGGGTGCGTCGGAGTTCGCACCCCCGTGAGTCGTGTGTGTTTTATTTTTCAACTCTAGGAAGTTTTAGTTTATTTATCCTTAAGTTCATACGAAGTGTTCAATAGTTTTTGGAAAACGTATTAATCATACAAAAATGTAAGAGACAAACAATAAACAATTTATCAATTTTCTATACAATTAACTATAAATTTGCAACTTTGATCATGTTTTAATAATTGCTCTAAATTAATTATATCCATAATCGGCTTCATTATACCGTAATTACGTTCATGTATTGCTAAATCAAAACAACAAACAAACCAAATTACAACAAGTGAACAATAAAAATAATTCAGAAACTATGTGAAGTGTGATTCCTTTCATCGGTATTTAATTTTCCTCCTGGAGGGCGGTGCGTTGCTGAGGTTCGTGTTTGTGCGTTGTATTCGGTGGAACATTTAGTGAATGATGGGGATGTGAAGTGAACCAGTGCAGTACGCCCGCACAACATACTTCTACCCCACATTGGTGACCCGTGAGTGTAAAAAGAACACTGCAACCTTCGAACATCCGCGTTTGTCGTCATTGGTGACCCTTAGGGTAAATTCACGCAACCTTCGATCAAAAACAGTGCCATTTTGTTTCCGGTAACTCAGAACCAGTGACTATTCGGTGCGGCAACAGTGTCAGTGACTTATTCGGTGAGCAATTGTGGCGGCAATTGCCAAAAATCAATGAATGGGCAAACATCGCCCCAACGACAGGATCACCAAGCGACGCACCAGCACCAGTTACCCCAACACATCACCAGACCAGCAGCAACACCAAACAGCCAAGGCTTTACCAACATCACCTGGCCGGGAGCAGCACTCGCCTCAACAGCAACGGCCAGGATTTGGTAAGTTCCATTTTCTCTATTCTTTGTTTTTCTGAACAGGGAAAATCTTCCCAAGCGAATGTATATTTTAACAAAGCCATTGAATTAGCACCGGATCACGAACAGGCTCTTTTGAATTCAGCGATCCTCTTGCAAGAACTTGGAGGTGACGAGTTACGCAAGGTCTCATGGGAGCGGCTATTCACAATGCTAAAAAAAGATCAAAATAATGAACGAGCCTATTTCAATCTGGGAATGCTGGCAATGGACGAACATAATTTTGAAGAAGCGGAAAACTATTTCAAACGTGCTATTCACATTAAAACTGATTTCCGCAGTGCCTTGTTTAACTTAGCTCTATTGTTGGCAGACGCTAATCGCCCTCTGGACGCAGTTCCATTTCTAAATCAATTAATTCGTTATCATCCGGATCACCTAAAAGGCCTTATACTCCTTGGAGATATCTACATCAACTATATGAAAGATCTTGATGCGGCTGAGGTATGTTATCGAAGTATCATTAAATACGAACCACATAACATTCAGGGACTTCATAATTTGTGTGTGGTTTTCGTTGAACGCAAGAAGCTTGTCAAAGCACGAACCTGCCTCCAGTACGCCCATCAATTGGCTCCGAAGGAGGAGTACATTTTAAAACATCTAAAAATCGTTCAGAATCGCCTCGAAAAGATTTATAAGCTACCTGATGAATCTCCAGAAAAGCAAATTGCTTTATCTGATTACGATCCAAATGAATTCAGTATGGACAGGATACAGAACACGAATACCTCCGGGACACCAGCAGCTACAGCAACGAACCGTTCCATAACCCCAAACCCTATAACGTCTTTATAGCATAATATTATTTACAAGCACAGGGAATATTAACAAATTATTGGTTTTAAATTATAATAAGTTTTATACTGTGAAATAGTTAAGCCTGAACCGTAACAGGATAATAGAATGTATTGTATTTTATATCTATCCATTGTACTTAATTCAATCGATTCGTTAGTCAAAATTTTATTAGAAAAACAGAAGTTGAATATGAAAACCAAAATAAAAAAAGTTTTTAGGAAAATGTTTTCAGGGTTTTACTGTTTTTATCCTTGTTAGTGATTCTTATTTAGACGGGAGGATATTGATATTTTATAAAAAAGTTGTATCTTTGTTATTTAATTAAAAATGAAAACTTATTGGCAGGAATAAAGTTGTAGTTATATACCGCTAGTTGGTGTTTCTAAACACCTCATGATATACATGTGAACAACTCGACTGGCTGCGATTATCCTTAACAGACACCGCTTAAAACCCTTTACAGTTTTATGTATGATGTAGTAATATTAAATTCCTTAAAACCTTTTTAATTTTTTTTTTCTCCTTTCCTTTTTGTATTGTCTTCATGTAAGCTCCTTCTGAGCGAAACTTAAAATTTGTTTCCTAAAAAACATTTGTGTGCATTGACATTTGTTATTCAAAAATTAATTACCGATTTGAAGTGCAAATTACCACACACAGTCCTAATTAAGCGATTTTCATGGTAAAGGTAGACAACTGGTTCGAAACAGTTGTCCTGCCAGTCTAGGAAAATCGTTTAATAAGCTCGACTGTTAAAGGCTATAAAGGATATCGATATTTATATGAATGGGCGTATGTCCGGAAATATGTTCATTTGTATGAATGCGTTTCTTTTATTTTCTTTTAAAACAAACAAACATTAATCCGAATATTAAAAATATTTTTATATTCTCCTCTTTGTTCTCCTAAATGTCTGCCTTTCTTCTGTCTTACTTAACACTTTGTATATTAAGCAAACTCCAGTTATTTAAAAGAAAACAAGACCTTATATAAAACACTTAAACGCAATCGTTTTTTCCTTTTTTTTTAAGTACTATAAGCTCATTTTGATTTAACATGATTTTTGGATAACAAACAAATAACATTTTGTTGCACACTATATCTAAGAAATAAATTCAAATATTGGGACTTTTAATTAATATATATGAAGTTGGTTCAAGGTTATTAAGGATAACATTGACTTGTTTTATTCTTATTTAATACATTTTTTTTTTGTTTGCTTTTATTCTCTGTTTTTAACGACCAATAATTATATACATATTATTTGAAACTTACACCAGTAATTATCACCAACACCAACAAACAAACAAATGTTTATATCTACTAAATAGCTTAGACTTTGTCCTATATGAATATATTAGAATACCTTCAATTCAAAGAAAAACAAAACTAATGTAATAGCCCAAGTAAGTGTGTCTGTTCTCAAAACCTGTAAAACAAATATCGAAATACAATCCCATATATCGACAAGTGACACGAAATAAACATTCACACCCATTTAAAATACACTTAATGTCATATTGTCCGATTTCCTTGTTGTTCCCCTCAATTTCTGTTTTTCTTTCGTCTAGTTTAATGTTTCGCATATTAAATATTCTGTTAATTTAATCGAATAGAAATGGTTGCTGCAATTTTATACATTTTAAAAACAAAATATTAAATATTGTAAGCCCCTTCAGGGTATTAAGTAGCGCACAACCCTTTCCAGCACGCACACGACTCCGTTTACTCACACGCGACCACTCGACTCTTCGACTCCATTTGTCCAATCCACTCGACTCCGCTTACTACTCTCTCGACTCCATTCATTCCTCCACAACCGACTACTCAACCTTTTTGGACTCCATTTCGACTACATTTAATTTCTTTTTCGACTTCACGTCGCCAACATTCAACTCTCTCGACTCCATTCATTCCTCCACAACCGACTCCTCTCTTAACAGCTCGTCTCTTACATCGGGACACAATGCCCCTTAAACACTGGACCCCACCCAACCTCACTTGACCCAACATCGGCTCAATTTAACTCCTTTAACCGGCTCCTCATCACACCCTTCGGACTCTTCGAGTTCAAAGTGATGACCTTTGGCCGTCTTTAAATACTGGCAAAACTCGCCCCTATCCACCCTTTTAAGACCCTTTTTTTTTTTTTTTTTTTTTTTTTTTTTTTTTTTTTTTTTCAAATATTGGCGCACACGCTCGCCATTACTCAACATCCTTTTTTTGCAAACCGGCCCCTTAGCTAACAACAGCTACTACGTGTAGCATATAATCAATAGGACGCCCGGTTTTGTCTCGCGTGAAACACCTCACCCTTTTCTGTCTCTTTTCTGAAGGTTGGCGCTCACGCTCACCAACCATAGCCTTCACGCAACCCCATGCATCCCTTCTCGACTTTCCTTGACCGCTAACAACTTGTTATGCCCCTGTTCAAATATTGGCGCCCATACACGCCAAAGACAGTTATCACGCGAAACCGTTCATCAATGCTCGACCTTCTACCCCATTTCAGCAAGCCAGCTTCCCTCGTTACCACAGCTACTACGCGTAGCATCTATCAGGGCACCTGGTTTTGCCCCTTTATTTAAATTTCAGGACATTCGTCCTTAGATCTCCTACGTCTCCCAAATGTCTCAGCAACACCGGTCCACAAATCAAACCGATACCACCGGGCTGAGACAACATACCTGGTTCCCCATTCTTTAGCCACCATGGTTCCCCTTTAGCGGCAACTAAAGGCTATACACGCCCCTCTACGCCGCCTCAAATACCTAGGTGCATAAAACTTCGGAGCGCACATCTAATAACCCTAGGGCGCCCTGGGGTTGGACACAATCAACCACCCACCAGGAGCCCCCTAACCAAAATCCCCTATTTTTCTTTTTTTTTTAAACAAGAGCGACGGCCGGCACCTCACAGCAAGTTTCCATTCGGTCGAGGTCGCAGCTACCGCTACATTGGCACCAATGTACCGGTCCTCCCTCGATAGGTAAAACGTGCAATTGAGGGCCCGCCCTCCTTTACCAGTCCCAGCGGCAAACAAATCGCCATACAAACGTATGGACAAAAGACACCCGCTCTGGACTTGGTCCCTTTCCATTCCGCACACGGCAACCCGTCACTGCGGATGGGAATTACCCTGGGATAAGTTCCCCTCCTTCTCGCACACACTATTTCGTCACTCCGGATGTGAGCGGATTTCCGATAGGTTCCGACCTATTCGGGCGATAAGCCTGTTGGTCCACGAGACCCATAACAGGCCGATGGAC
Organism: Microdon myrmicae; assembly: GCA_963931805.1. Taxonomy (NCBI): domain Eukaryota; kingdom Metazoa; phylum Arthropoda; class Insecta; order Diptera; family Syrphidae; genus Microdon; species Microdon myrmicae. The sequence continues at coordinate 11,246,910 of OZ007502.1, forward strand.
CACGCCGCACACATTTGCCCTTGATGGCATCAAGCGGTAACAACTGTGTCCATCTTATCGATAAAGGCCCAAACAATAACCAGGAACTGGTCACAACGATAGTCCTGTAACATTACCACAGCGCATTCCGAAGCAACCTCCCTATCATCACAGCACCCACCATCGAGCATTCCCTCGCCCCTACCTTTTTTTTTCGTGACTACGTCACTGGGAGGGGAGTACTGTGGCGATTCCGCCAGATCCCACGGCTCGCCTTCCTGAAAAAAACCCCTATAACCATAACCCGGGTCTGCACCAGCTTTCGCTAATGCAATTCGCTTTAGCATCTTAGATGCTTCACGCATCAAACAGACCCAATTATTTTAACCCTAAAATCCCTATAAAGAAAACTTACCTTCATGCATCCCTTCGCATACAATTTTTCATAAGATTTCTTTGTTTGCTTATTTGGTATTCTGAACCAATTCGGTACCAGACAAATACCATAAATATCGCGCCGTCTATTTTTCCAGCCGCGTCATATACCATTCATATACATTGCCTGGCAACCTTTTTTGTTTGTCTTACCAACAAACAACCCAAGCAGCTGCATATAATTAGCGCAATAGACGCTGAAACCAAATTCTCCAGCATTTCCTAATGCAAATATGAACCCGGTTTCTATTGCAGCCAGAGATGCCATAAACATTCAATTTGCTTTTAGCACCTTTTTCTCCTAACGTCGAAAATAGCGACGAGGCATCGTATAAACATGACCTTCATTAAAGAGCGAACCATTTGGTCGCCTTTCCTTTTGTCTTTGCCGCCTCCCTGTTTCGCTGTTCCACTGCACGTGTGAATAGTGATCTCAACGATCCCACACATACCACCATGAACTGTATTACAAGATCTGGTTTCCTATACCACCAAGAGAGACTTTACGTTTTCCTGGTGGTAGGTAAAAAACGATATCCTTATTAGAGAGGATATCGTTGGAGTCCAATTACATCCGCCGACAACCACGGTGGTGCTATCTCCTGCTCCCCGTGACGACGCGGGGACGCATATATCCGAAGTCGAGTCGGGAAAGCGCGCTTTAATTTAAGTGAATTTTTATTCATGTTTTGCATTTAATCAACCACGAAGTAACTATCGGTTAACTTCAACAAACCTTTTAATTAACAAGTAACAAAAACAAATGACTTTTAATTCATGTTTTGCATTTAATCAACCTTAAAGTAATTATCCATTATCTGCAATAAACTTTTTAATTAATAAACCATAGACAGTGCGTTTTATTTTTTTTACTCTCCTGTGCTGCAGTTTCCGGGATGTTTTCGTTCATCCTTCCGCGTTTGTGAACTGTGTTCTTTCAGTGTTTGGCGGAACATTTTTGTAACCTTAGTGACAATGGGATGGAGGAGGAGGTGAACCGTGTGCCCGTGTCTGGTACAATACTTCCTCACCACAGGCGTAATTGCATTCGCTCAGGAATATCCGTTTTACGGATTTCATTGTCCAAATCCGTAAAGTGACCCCTTTCCAATTCACTAGGTTCGTATTCGGGTTCATATCCGTCCTCGTCACAATTAGTGAAATCCTCATAGTCGAAATCTACACCGAAACTGTCTTGAAATGACGCATCAGTGACTAGAAGTCGTCTTTTCTTTTTCTTCTCAGCAATTGGCCTTCCTTCGTCGTCTACAATAAAATCCTCAGCATCAGATTCCGATTCCTCATCATCATTGAAATGTTTTGCCGCCTCAGTTTCCCTGTGACTACGTTCAGAGCGGCGTTCAACATCGTCTTCGTCGTCGAATAGCTGTTCGGCTATAGCCTCACGTCCTGAACCTTCATCGACGTGCTGTTCCTCTCCATCACTTTCCTCGTCCTGTGTTCGACGTATACGCTTGGAACGCTTTCTGCGTCCGACTTTCAAACCAAGATTCTTTTCAATAAGGTCACAGTCGTCGTCTTCCAGTCGGTCGTCCAACTCGTCATCATCATTGTAAATCCGTTTCGGGGAACGGCCTGAAGCATCAGTGTCTTCACCATCACTGCCGTCCTCTTCAATCGGCTTACCATCGATTAGATACCTCAGTTCTTCACGTAACACATCATCGTCATCTTCCTCCTCGCCCTCACTGCTGTCGGCCGTAGCTTTGCTCTTCCTGAGTTTCTTCCTTTCATGTGGCTCCAATTCCTCCTCATCCTCAGATTCTTCCGCTTCCGAGTCCCAGAATTCTTTCATACATTGCTTTTGGGCATCCAATTTTGCATTAACCTCTGCAGCTCGCGCATCCAATTTTGCATCTTGCGCATTCAATTTTGCCTTAAACTCTGCAGCTCGCGCATCCAATTTTGCTTTGCTAACCGTCACGATCGTCACGTTACTGTGAATGGCCATCATTATCATGCCATGATTACCGATTATTTTTGGCCCGAATTGGAAGATATGGACTTGAGCGACATGTGGTTTCAAAAGGACGGTACCACAAGCCACACAGCACACGATACAATCGATTTATTGAAGAGTAAGTTTGATGAGCGTGTTATCTCAAGAAATGGGCCAGTCGGTTGGCCACCTTGTTCGCGCGATTTAACGCCTCTAGACTATTTTCTTTGGGACTACGTCAAGTCATTGATCTATGCCACAAGCCGACGACGTTGGAAGAGCTCAGAGCCAACATTGAACGTGAAATAGCGGCCGTTTCGGCCGAAATGTGTGGCCGCGTCATCGAAAATTGGGTCCAACGAATCGACCGCTGCAAACGTGCCCGCGGTGGCCATGTGAACGAAGTCGAGTTCCATTCATAAATGGTTTGACTGTACTTCAAGCCGATAATAAAGTTTTTGAAATATCTCAAATGGTTTGCGCTTTATTTAGAAAAAAGTTGTAAAGTCGCTATTGGAAAACCCGATATATAATAATTTACCAATTAAATTTCTGTATTTTATATCATTTTCACTATCATCTGATTTTTCAATTTTCAAATTAACTTCCATTGGCGTATTATACGAATTGCTATTTTCTAATTTATATTTCTTATTTAACGATAAAATATTTTTACTTTGATTTAATTGTATTATGTGACGAGCAAAATCGTAATTAATGGTAATACCAAGATAATCTTTAATTTGTCCAAGATCTTTCATTTTAAATTTTTCCGATAATAACTTTTACTACAAATCAATATGTCATCAACGTATATTAATAATTAAATTACGTCATAACCTTTTTCATAAGTAAATCAATTAAAAATTTATCAAAGGCTTTTTTTAAAACCATATAGAGCTTTTATTAATTTACAGACTCTATTTGTACCGTCTTTATAACCTTTTGGTTGTTTTACATAAAGTTCAGAATTTACATTGCCATTTAAAAATGCGGTTTCCACGTCCAATAATTAGGACCTTTTAAGGCAAGGAGCCGGAAGTCCAGCCATTATCGTACTATTGTACTAGATCAGTCACAAGGGGTTTACATCAATGATGGGCTTATAGTGTAAGGTCTAGCGATAAGTTATATGTACAATTTATTTATTATTTATTTATTATTAACAAGTAATTCAAAATTACATATCAATAAATTAATATATGAGCCTAGCGGCTGAGACTATTGGCTCTGTACTTTTAAATTATAATTTGATTTTTAGAATTTTTATAAACTTATCTATATTTTCTATGTTGTCGGGGGTAGGATCTTCGAGAATTTTATAAATAACTTTATTAGGAAAAATACAGGGCAAAGTTACTGATTGCTTTCAACCCGGAGATGGCCAGGACGATCCTTGTCCCTGTTCAATGCAAGTTGACATGCAGTCTCCACGCGACACCCCTGGATAGCTAATTTGGCACCCACCAATTAGTGAACCAATGCATGCAGCGACATCCTGAGAAAGGTTGGCGCAAGGCTAATAACCAGGCCCGTAATAATGAATTATTATGGCAAATTTAACAAGCGTCGGAAATGGACCGAAAAACAAATTATTATGGAAAATTGAACAAATTTTACTTGCTCAATAAGGCCGGGACCGGATTCCGGTTGTAGAGCCGATGATGATGACGATATTAGGAAAGAGCCGTTGTGCAGGGATGTTCGGAATTGTTCACTGTTCCCTTGTTGGAGATCCGTTGCTCGTTTGGTAGCACAACACAACGCGTATCGAAGGCAGGACACCGGTAATGCGAGCTACGAGAGGAACCTGATGAAAAAGCAGCGAAACGGAAGCACAAAAAACCAAAACTTTGAATTCGAGGTCTATATTTATTTCCTTATTATTTAAATTGGATACACACACTGGTTTGTTGCGGTTAACTGGTACCAGTGATATTTGCCCTGACAGTGTGAGCGCGTCGAAGGTTGGTTGCAGACTGAGGACTGGGCATAACTGCCAATTCAAGAAAGGGACGCTGCTGACCTCATCATTGGTGACAACCCGCCAGCTTGTCCGTGTCAGCTGCCGCGCAACTGGTATACTGCGGATTTACTAGATTTCTCCAGCACATCCCAGCACATTCAACTGCCAATCCGCAACAGACGGCCTCTTAAAAGTTTCAGGTGAGGACAGTCTTTTAGTATATGAATGAATGTAAGTGTTGTGTTGCATTTTTGGTAGATTAGGGGTGTGTCTTTGTTGAGCAGGTAAAGATGCGTGCCGGACGTATGACCTAATCGCAATCTCACGAAGTTTGTGATTTTAGATTTACTTAAATTCGTTGGATAGAGGGTGTGATATTTGAATGGGTTTACGTTTTTATAGGTGTGGTGATAAGTATCCCAATTCATTTGAAATGTATTTTTTAGTTTATTTTAGATGGTTGCTAGTCGACCAGCCCTTGTATAGATGTTAAATTTATGAACGGGAGCGTTTCTAGCTGAGTTATCTGCACAATCTGCATTTTCATTACCGCTGATGGAAACATGTCTGGGAATCCGCATTCGTTTATTTTATTATAATATTTAATGATATTGTTTCGAATACTGGAAATGATATCGTCGGCGTTGTTAGTGTTCCTTATTAAATGGAGTACTGACAAGCTGTCTGCGCAGATAATATATTTCTCCCTGTGCTTGGTGGTAATTATTACGGCTTGTTGGATGGCGAAGGCTTCCGCCGTAAAAAACGTTTGTGTTAGTTTTTTTTAAGGTGTGGTATGTAAGTTGTGAGTGTCGTTATAATAGCACTCTCATTTAGCAGCCATGACGGTTAGGTTGAGGAAAACTTAAAAGTTTGTTTAAATTGTAATTCTAATTGGTTGGCTTTAGCTGTTATCTTGTTAATTGCATATGGAATTCGGTTGTGGTTTTTGTACCATAGCTTCAGTTTAATATCTTTGTCGATGTGGAGTTTCTCGAAAACGCCAGTTTAGCTATAAGTCTTGCGAATATCGTTTCTACTCATTCCTCGATTGTTGAAAGTCCAGCTTAACCCAATAGCTTTTTTATTGGAGTTGTTTTGAAAGCGAATATGCTGTTTCTAGCGGCTTGTTGATACGTGGGTTTTAGTATGTTTAGAGTTCTCTTGGGACAATTGCCATACATATAAATACCGTAGTCTATTTTGCTTTAGTTATATTACATAGGGTGTTGATATGTACATTGCTTTTCTTGCTACTTAAGTATTTAATAATATTCAGTCTCGCTGCTAGTGATTTCTTAAAATGTAAACAGTCTTGACTCCAGCAATACCTATTATTAAATGTTATTCCTAGGATTTTAAGGTTGGGGATATTTCGGCCAGTTTTATTATTTATGTTAAAGTGTATTTGGGGGCAAAGTCGTCGTCGGCACACATGAACTAATTCACATTTTTCTATAGACAGTTTGGTGCCTGAATAATTTGACCATTTTAACCGTCTTTCATTGCGTCAGTTAACATGCTTTTGTAGGAGATTAAATCACTGGGTTTACCTAAGATGTATACATCATCAGCGTAAATACAATGATCTAGATGTTTCTGTTTATATATTATCGTGCTTATGTCGTCAAAGGCGATGATAAATAATATGACTGATAATGGGGATCCTTAAGGGATTCCGTTGTGTAGTGGAGTATATGTGGTTGGCTTTACACTGAAATTTTCTATTACTTAGAAATGATTTGACGTACCCATATATGTTGTTATCAATTTCCCATTTTAACAATTTGTTAAGTATAACGCGAATGCCGATTCTGTCGAAGGCTTTCTCGAAGTGTAGAGAGAGGATTGTGACGTGATTTTTAGTTGATAGACCCCTTGAGATATAGTGGTCGATGTGAAGTAAAGCATCTGTGCAACCTCTGTTGGATTTAAAGCTAGTTGGTTGTCAGATGTCAATTTCTTTGTTTCTATAAACCATAGCAAACGTTTGGCTACCTTTTTTTTTTAAACCCTTGCAATACAGGTTACACGCAAAATTCCTATACTCCAATAATTACATACATGCAACACCTAATACTCCAATAATGTACCATATATTTACATATAACATGTATACAATTTCCCAATACATTCAAAATAATATACATACTATAGGCATCTAATAAATCTGTTATACGCAGAATTTCTATACTCTACACGCAAAATTCTGCAAATACAATAATGTTGCATGCATATGGGACATATTTTATTAACTTTAAACCAAAGACCTTCTTTCGGCGTAGCATTGAAATTAATTTCTCGCCGATTAAATTATCCTCTACAATTTCATGTTTGATGATAATTTCGTTTGAGTTCGTGTTTTCCTGTATTTCAAAGATTTCTTTTTCTAGTGACTTCTTTTGTGTGTGTTCCGATGATTTATTCAGTTCAACTCGATTTAGATGACGGTTTGCGTTTTTGAAAAACCTTCTCTCTCCTGAATTTTTTGCTGGTGGTTTTATTATGGATTTGAAGATGCCTCAACAGGCCATTTGAATATCCATAGCTCTTGTGCCAAGTCGGACATTTAAAGGTTTCTGTTGTTGTTGTTGAATAACGTATTTATTGTACGATATTTTAACAAATGTTGACTTAGGACTAAAATGCTACTTCCTATTTTACAATTTTTTCTTATTCTTAAAATAATTTACTGCCTCTACACGAGCACTCTAAATTACACGATACAATTTTGTCTAATGCCTTTCGGCGTAAATTAATATTTTTATATATTTCCTATTACCCGGATATTTTATAAGAAAGGGTTCTCTCTCTGTATTTATTTATATATTTGAAGGGTTTTTCACCAGTATGTACTCTCACATGGCGCCTTAATTCCACACGAGTCACAAAGGTTTTATCACAATGATTGCAACTGAAAGGTCGCACATTGTTGTGGCGTCTCATATGAACATTGAGTTCATATTGAGTCGAAAAATCCCGTTTACATATCTCACAAATCTTTAATGATACTCCCATCGATGGATGGATTCGAAGATGTGACTCTAGGCCTTTAGAATATCCAAAGCTCTTGTCACAAGTCGGACATTTAAATGGTTCTTCACCCGGGTGCTTGCTCTCGTGCTTCCGTCTGTCGCCGATCCAAGAGAACCGAAGCTCACAGTACTGACATTTGTAAGGCTTTTCTCCAGTATGTACTCTCACATGGCGCCGTAATTCGTTACGAATCACAAACGCTTTGCCACAATGATCGCAGCTGAAAGGTCGCACATTATTGTGGCGTCTCATATGAACATTGAGTGCATTTTGAGTCGTAAAATCGCGTTTACATATCTCACAAATCTTTAATGATACTCCCGTCGATGGCTTCGGGATTTCTCCATTTGTGGCTTCAGAAACGGTACCATTTTCTTCAATACAGGATGTGCTCCCGATGATGCAATTATCGCCGATTAAATTGTCATCTACAATTTCATGTTTGATGTGAATTTCGTTTGAGTTCGTGTTTTCCTGTATTTGGAAGATTTCTTTATCCAGCGATTTCGTTTGGTCGCATTCGTGGTTCTTTTTGAGCACGTTGGTAGAGAACTGATGACCACAGTACTGACATTTGTAAGGCTTTTCACCAGTATGTACTCTCACATGGCGCACTAAATCCCCATTAGTCACAAAGGTTTTATCACAATGATCGCAACTGAAAGGTCGCACATTGTTGTGGCGTCTCATATGAATATCGAGTCCACTTTGATACTTAAAACCGTGATTACATATCTCACAAATCGTTAATGAGACCCCCGTCGATTGCTTCGGTCGGACTCTAGGGTGCTTCAGGGGTCTTTTATAATCAGACGTGAAGCTTGATTCTTCACTTAATATTTTTTGCCGACCTCTGGATCGCTGTGGCATTTTATAATTTATCTTCTGTCTCGATTTATTATTTGGTACCATAGTGTTACTATGGATATAGGAATCTGCACGATCTTCCACAATAGGTTTGTATTCAGTACCAGCATTATCTTCTACGTTAAGGCAGGCTGTGGTCTCACAACTATCAACTGTAGTGTTGTCCATAAATTCATCCTTAATGCAGATGCCAAGAATTGGGTTTACTGTGGTTGAACTCGTTTTCCATAAGTCTTTTATTTGAAACTCTTGGTGATTTGTATTTAGCAGTGCTTTGATTATCGATTCCGATTGCTCATAGTTTCGATGGAATTTGGAGACAACGTTGAGGTCGTCGAGGCATTGCAAGCAAATGCTTTTTGGTTGATTTGTATCTCTTTTAATCAAAATATCCGAGTATTTCATTATTTTATCAGCAATCACGATTGAATCATTATCTTTTCCGAAAATACAACGATTTTCGCCTTTTTGTAAACAAACTAAACATAAACTTTCGCATTCAATTAAACGTGACATGTTTTAAAATTCGATGTTTTACTTTTAAGCAATAACTTCTAACAATTCTATTTACTTTATATAGATTGAGTTAGTTTATTTGACATTTGCAATGCAGTGAATTTTTATTGGGTTTTGTTTCCAGCTGATGAGCTGTTCGATTTGTGGCGAGAAATAAAGAGTTTATGCTGTTTTATTAAGGTTTGGATGTTGTTAAAAATCTGCAGTAATATGCTTTAATGTATGATGTGTTTTCTAGCTGAGTCTTATAATAGCTTTTATCCTATATATTTGATTTTCTAAGTCGAGAGTGAGTTACACGACTAACTATCGGCAGAGCAAATGTTCTTCTACACTTTTAATTAGATATATTTCTGGTGGTGTGTTCCGAACATTGGGATTGGTCGACGTGGAGAGCTTTTTACTTTTAATCCAGCATCCAAAATAAGGAGATATCCGCGATATAGTAGTCATCTGAACAACAGGAAATCTGTGGAGTTTGTTACAGATTCACACACAACACGCAAACGAATTGTGAAGAACAGTACGGAAAGAAATTCAAACTATATTCATATACCGGGAATAAATAAAAAGTAAGAAGTAAGCAGTAAAAGACGCGATAAGTACGGAAGCGATAAGTCAAGAAGTTATGTGTACAGTAAAAGTAACGATTGTTATTAACGGGCTAATAAAGTTTTGGGGTTTCGGACCCCAAATCGTCCTTGTCGTCTGCTCCGTTGAAGAGGGTGGAGTCGCTGAGGTCCCTGGTGGCGGCTGATGTTCTTCTTGTGGCGGCGGTTGATGTCGAAGTCCTCTGATTGATGCACGCGTCCAGTCACAGCGGCGGGTTAAGTCGAAGTGCCCGTGTGTTCGCGCCAATTGTCCACACATGTGGTATTTGTCAAACGAAATTGGCGGGAAAGATCTGGCGTCGGTTCTCGTTCTACGTGTGAGCGAGACCAACGTAGTACCGCGTGGACGCCACGCCAATTCAGCCGTGACTCTCCTTTGTGTGTGAGGTCGACCGAGAGTGTGCTAGACTTAATTAGTCGAAAACTACTCTCGGTGTGAGTCTTTGCTTACGGCGACTGCGTGGAGGTTGTGGATTTTGCTAATCTGCCACAAAGTGTTAGATTAATTCAAAGTCGATTTAACGGCTCTTATTGATTAAAAATAATTAATCCAGCGAACCCCAAACTCGCTACAATATTTTACCTATGCTTGTTGAGCTGGTGGTATAAATCAGCATTCAGCCCTGTGAGTAGGCCGTTAGAATATACTCACAACTAGGCCGGCTTGTCGTAAGGGCCGACTAAAGGCCGTGTGGTAGCCGGGGTCCCAACGCCCTGTGCCCCCGGTGAAATACCACCCCATCAAGCTTTAGGCACCGTGAAATGGTCGGAAGAAATCCTTGGCCATCTTTCGGAGCTTGGCTGATGGACTGGTTCGAGAAAAGGTTGGTTAGAGGATGGAGGCGTTGGAGGCGTTGGAACCCAATAATATGGACATCATATGGTTAAGGGTTGTACTGAGGAATTCTGTTAAATTTCTTTGTTGTCTTTACCACTCCCCGAATGACGATCGACCGGCGACATTTTTCGAACGTATTTCACATACCGTCGACTGGATACAGATCAACCACTCAGCTGCTGAGATTTGTTAAGAATATCGAATTTGTAAACCTTTGTATGGAATGTACAATGTACACACGTATGCGTGAAACCCTACAACGTACAGCGACGCGCCCTATAGTCAACTCCATATAACTATGCTATATACGTATAGCCATACTCGCTGGTCTCCAGTCAGTCGCTTCCAAGCAGTCGCACGGTAAAGTTCGCTCGCGTACTCATCAAACTCTTTTGTATTTCCACCTTATGCTTTATTATTTACAATAAACTGTTTTGCTCACAATACTCTGCGTGCATTATTTCTATCAGATTATGGGCCCAGGGCACCATAGTTTTACTGTGCAACTTTAATATTATTTTTATTTTTCACTTTTGAAACTACTGCCCGCCATAGTGCAACAGTGCAACAAAGTTTTTTCGTGAAAAGTGAAAAATATGGAGGACGAAACATACAAAATTGCTAAATTAAAAGACGTTGAAAATTGGGATGAATGGAAATTTCAAGTGCGATTGATTATGACATCTCATTGTATTTTTGATATACTGAAAACAGAAAGGCCTGTTTTGAAAGACGGTGCGACGGACCCCGAACAGAAGTCACATTCGGACGCAACGGCTGCATTTTTGAAGAAAGATTCGATGGCTCAAAAATTAATTGTGACGTCCGTTGAGAGGAAACCGATGAGATTTATTATGAACTGTGTAACGGCCAAAGAAATGTGGGAGAAATTATTGAATATTTACGAAACAAAAATACGAGATAAAGACGCATGTATTACAGCAAAAATGGTACAGTCTTGTAAAGGACCCACAAGATGATATATACACGCATATATCAAAAATGGAGGACCTGCATCATAAACTAAAGGGATCTGGCGAAGAAACATCGGAAGGTATGGTAATAACCAAAATTTTAATGACGATACCACCTTCTTCCATTTCAAGTCCGCTTGGGATTCCACCGCCGAAGCAGAAAAATCGCTTGAAAATTTAACCTCTCGATTGTTGATCGAGGAAACACGTTTGAATCTCCAGAATAACTCTCTCGAAGATTCTGGAAACGGTGCGTTTATGGCTAAAGGAACAATAAATTCAAAGAAGAAATTTGACCACTTTACTCTTTCTCGAATTTACTAACATCAACGAGAAAACGTTGCATATTTTAATAAAAACGGTCAGCTAACTACGCTATGCTACCATGTCGAGGTGGTGGTATACATGATGATAGAGACTTTATTAATTTAATATAAAATATAAAAGGCTTTATTGCCTACAAGTATACAGACTAAACAAATGAGCGCGGCTCTTCATACCGCGTGTGGTTCTCATGGCATCTTATAATGCTCTACTGCAGCGACGCTCCTCGCAGGTCGAGTCTCGCACAAGTCGCTCTCTCTCTCTCTCTATACTCACGCATGCATACATAAGAGCACGCTCAGGCGCAACACATATATTTACATACATCATACTACTATACAATATAAGTGTATATTCACAACAGCTACCATAATGGACAGGCATATGTAGCAGTGGCGCAAGACTAATGACCTTGCCTGGAAAAAAACAAATCATTATGGAAAATTTAACAAGCCTCAGGACTTGCTAAATAAAGCCAAGACCGGTTCCCGGTTGTAGTGCCGATGATGATGATATGTAGCAGTGAGGTTTTTTTTTTTTTTAGTTTCAGTAGGAAGGTGAAAATTTTCAAAAGATACCTCTGGACCATTCCAGCGGAATGCTGGTTTTTTACCGACCGAACCCACCTCCCGCCAGGCTTATATTCCTGTTGATCCCCGCGGAACTTTCTTTTAGATATTCCATCGCGGAGCGGGACAGAGTTTATCTGTTATTCCGCTAGTCGCGTCGCAACTGCTGCATCATTTCACAGAGAATACCATTTGTTACGGACCCTACCTGTTTTGAACTAAGCATGTATTCTATTACTCCTCCCGGAGTAACTGTATGTCTCTCCAAAATCGTTCGCGCGGTCTCGAATCTCATGCAGTCTGTGAGTACGTGTTCCGCGCATTTTATATTTTGCCTTCGCAACACAGGCAGTTGGGTGGTTCACATGCTTATACTTGTGCAAGTATTGCCGAAATCATCCACGTCCTGATATTAGCTGAGTCGGGGTCTAATTATCTGTTTGTATATGAGCTGCTTTACCTTGTGCGAGAGGAACCTCTAAGTTTCCACAGCACTCGTCTGCACGGGTTAAATTGTACTGAGGCTTTATGAAGGGAACTTTTGGTGTGCGTTGAGAATGACCAGTCGTTGGAAAGGGTTACTCTCAAATATTTTAGAGTTCAGGAAGATTTTATGAGGGTATTATTAAGCTTGAGTTTAATTTTGTTGTGGCAACGTTTAGTGTTGTTTGTGCAATGAGCGTTTTTGCCCTTAAACACTGTTAGATGGGTTTTGGTTGGGTTGAGGCGAATTTTCCATTTGTTAAAGTATGCTGAGATGAGCGGGAGGAAGTTGTTAACGCGGTTTCTTGCCGCTTTGACAAATCTACTACTATAGTAGATTAAAGTATCATCAGCATAATTTAGCATTATAACACTAGGTGGAGGTTGGGGAATATCGGATGTGTATAGTAAATATAAAAGTGGTCCAAGAATGGATCCTTGGGGAACTCCTGCGGTTATGTTGTGAGTTTGTGAGAGGGAAGAATTTATTCTGACCATGAATTTCCTGCCAGAAAGATAAGATGCTAGGGGCTTTGTGATATTGGAATTCAGACCAAATAAGCAGTGCAGCTTATAAAGAAGTCCTGAGATCCAGACACAATCAAACGCTTTGGAAATATCAAGAGATATGCACACGGTAGGGCATTGGTTTTCCAAACCAGTTGTGATATCGTGTGTAAGTTTTAGTAGGGAATGGCAAGTCGAGTGACGCTCACAAAAGTCAAACTGAGAATTAGGGATGAGAGTGTTATCAGCTCTATGAGTAGACATCAGTTGACTTGAGGAAGAAGTCGATTGTTGACACGAGTTGGTTCCAGTAGGGCGTCGATGTACATATATGGGTTAGATGAGACGAGGTCCAAAAGTTGGCAACCGTATTTGTTATTCTTGATGTCGTTGAATGCTGTATGCCGAGCGTTCCAGTCTCCACTGCTTATAAATGGTGCGAGGAGAGACTGGCTGATTATATAAGATATGTCAGAGTCAGGTAAGTCTGGTTGTCGTATTGGGTGGATGTAAATGGATTTTAATATGATTACTTTCTTGTTTTCACAAAAAAAGTTTAACTGCCGTGTATTCGATATTGAAAACATTGGCGAATTTCATTTTGGTGAATTGGAGTTTTTTGTGTAGTAGGATGTCGGTACCTCCATGGGATCCAGTATTTCTGGGGTTTGAAATAAATATATAATTGGGGACGGATACTTGGGAGTTAGACTTAAGCCACTGTGGATTGACTTTGCATTCTCCTGGTTGATGTTCATCGACACATCTGCCGCATGGTATATTTAAGTAGGGCGTTAGAATACACTCACAGCTAGGCCAGCTTGTCGTAAGAGGCGACTAAAGGCCGAGTGGTAGCCGGGGTCCCAACGCCCTGTGCGCCCGGTGAAATACCACCCCATCAAGCTATAGGCTCCGTGAAATGGTTGGGAGAAATCCCTGGCCATCTTTCGGAGCTTGGCTGATGGACCGGTTCGAGATAAGGTTGGTTAGGTGGTAGTCGGTCCCAAGGTGAGATACCACCCCGTCACGCTGTACATTCCGCGATATCGCCGAGAGAAATCTTCGACGGTGTTTCGGATGTGTGGCTGATGGCCCGGACTGACACGGGGATAAGTCATGATGGTACGTTCTGATATAAAGAATTCCGGAGGTAAACTAGTCTCCCATTCGGATCTCCGAGGGGGAACATCATGCAGATATCATGATAAATAATGGAACTTTAAGAGGTACGTCATCGCATAACCGGGCTAGTTCTCGAGGCTCGGCCCACGCTCGACTGGTGACGGCATTTTGTAACATCAGGGGCATCGGTTTCACCACTACCAATGTAAACGTCGTCCACCAATATTTGCAAACGACGAAACCTGATATCCTTGCCCTAACTGAGACCCAGGTCGATTCGTCAACTGATTCGACATATCTTCGTTGCTCAGGATACGACTTACATCCGAGATTCCGTTTTAAGGGCGGAGTCTGCGTCTTCGCGCGGTCCAATCTGGATGGAGGATGGAGGCATTGGAACCCAATAATATGGACATCATATGGTTGAGGGTCGTGCTGAGGAATTCCGTTAAATTTCTTTGTTGTCTTTACCGCTCCCCGAATGACGATCGACCGGGGACATTTTTCGAACATCTTTCATATACCGTCGATTGGATACAGATCAACCACCCAGCTTCTGAAATTGTTGTCCTTGGTGATTTTAATGTGCACAATTCCGGCTGGTTGTTACAGCCTAACAGAACCGACGAGGCTGGGAGGCTGGCGAAGATGTTTGCTGTAAGCCACAACTTGACTCAACTCGTGGGGGAGCCAACGCGAGTGCCGGATGCCCGGGGCGATTATGCGAACACCCTGGATCCGTTTTTGACATCCGAACCGAGTATTTATACCGTAGAGGTTTCTGCGCCACTGGGAAACTCAGATCACTGCTTGGTATCTGTCGCGCAAGCACTTGCATACCAAGCAAGCAACCGGCCTAGGCAGCTTCGCCATGTATGGAAGTATGAGGCCGCTGACTGGGACGATTTGCGAGATTTCTTCGCATCCTTTCCGTGGTCCGAGGTGTTCTTCGGAAACTCCGATGTTAACGCATGCGCGGAGTCGGTATCAGAGATTATTCTTCTGGGGATGGAGATGTATATTCCACATTCCATCAAACGAAGTTCGCCTGATAAACCTTGGTTTGGCAAAAAGTGCGAGCTGATTACAGCGGCAAAAAATAGAGCTTTTAAGCAATGGCGCTCCAATCCCACCGATGTTAACAGAACGAATTTTGTCAGAATCAGAAACGCGTGCAACCAGGCGATTGATACCGCGAAGAAGGCTCACTGCGACAGGGTGATCAATAAGCTCCTTCGGTGCCCAACTGGTTCGCGCTCCTTCTGGTCAATGGCAAAAGCTGTCAGCGGTAACTTTGCATCCTCTTCTTTCCCTCCGTTGGTGACAGACAGCGGGACGTTAGTCACGAATTCAAGGGATAAGGCTAATGTATTCGCAAATTTATTTTCGGCGAATTCAAACCTCGATCCTGGCCTTTTGGAGCCACCTGTGCTCTTGCCGGTACAGTCTTCCATGCTGGATGTGAGATTTCGCCCGCGCACTATCCAACGCATTCTACGTGAACTGGACTGTAGGAAGGTAACCATCTCGGACGGAATACCAGCAATAGTCCTTAAGAACAGCGCTCCAGAACTATCGCCGGTTCTTGGCAGACTCGTCCACTTATCTTATGCACGGGGGACCTTTCCTGCCTGCTGGAAAATCGCTCGAGTTCAGCCAATCCCAAAGACGGGAAAAAAGTGTCTCCCACAAAATTACCGTCTGATAGCATTACTGTCTATTTTATCTAAGGTAATGGAAAAAGTCATCAATACAGAGTTGGTTAAGTATTTGGAGTGCAACGGACTCCTGAATGATCGTCAATACCGATTCCGTGGCAGGCGGTCCACAGGAGACCTTTTGACACTTATAACCGGTATATGGACATCTGCGATTGAACGACATGGTGAGTCAAGGGCGGTCGCCTTGGATATTTCCAAGGCTTTTGACCGCGTCTGGCACGGGGCATTTCTGAGCAAACTTCGTTCATATGGACTTTCCCAACAGCTTTGCGACTGGACGAGGATCTTCCTCGAGAAACGATCGATCCGGGTTGTTGTGGATGGCGAGTGTTCGGATCTGTATCCTGTTAATTCGGGTGTGCCCCAAGGTTCTATTTTGGCTCCAACCTTGTTCTTGCTTCACATAAATGATTTGTTGGAGGCAACGGATAACAAATTGTTCAGTTTTGCGAATGATAGTACGCTTGTTTCCTCCTTTTCGAGTGATCGGCCGATTGGTGCATCTGCATCACAGCAGCTGAGATGTAGACAGATTGATTCTCTCAATCAGGATCTGGATAAAGTCCTGCAGTGGGGAAAGGCCAATCTTGTCGACTTCAATGCAACGAAGACTCTGTATACAACATTCACAAAGAAATCTGGATCATCGGTTCCACAGCTGATGATGAATGGCCGGGCCCTCAAGGCTGGGGAAAGTTTGAAATTGCTCGGCGTCACGGTCTGTGGGAATGTATTATGGCATAAACACGTCTCGAACATCGCCAGGTCAGCCTCAGGAAAACTGAGTTATCTTTTTAGAGTCAAGAAATATTTTACTCCGGCCCAACTTCTTCTCCTATATAAATCCCAAATTAGACCCGCGCTCGAATATTGCTCTCATGTTTGGAGCTCGGCTCCTAAACATACCTTCGACCTACATGAGAGCATACAGAGACGAGCGATTCGCCTGATCGGGGACTCGGCGCTGACGTCGGGACTACAGTCGCTATCACATCGAAGGCGCGTAGCCGACCTCTGTCTGTTTTACAGATATTATCACGGGTGCTGTTCTTCGGAGATTCGTGGTATTGTTCCGCGCAATTCGGGTTATATGCGCTCCACAAGACAATCCGACGGATCGCACCCGTTTGTGGTTCATCTCCCGACGGCGCGAACATCCCTACATCAGAACTCATTCCGCTACAGAGCGGGGAAGCTGTGGAACTCCCTTCCCATGCGAGTGTTCGCGGAACGTTACAACCTGCAACTGTTCAAAAAGAACTGCAACAGTTATTTGATGGCATCTCGGGGCGCCCACTGGGCGCTATAAGTTCGCCTCCCGAGAGAAGTCTAATAAAAAATAAAAAATTAAAAAAAAAGTGTACCGAGCCTTGGCATCTCTTGCAATGGAGGATTCTTTGATTATGTGGCTCCTCGATACTGATCTTATGCGTGTTACACCCCACTTTACACCCCCTCATCATATCAAAACAATTCCATCATCAATTCCTATTATCCCATCACATCAAAGCATTCATCTGATTCCCTCTAAATCAAAGCTTTTGACGTGACAACGTCTTATAAATCGGTATACCTTGGGAGGCATTCGGAAAAAAGTTTGTAGTGTTGTATTCCAGAATACTACCCTTTATTAAATTTAACACTGAATCTCCTTACGTATCCTTAAAAACTTCCCTTAACATATATTACATTCTCACTTAATACATACCATTCATAAACATTCACAATATTGCCAGTTACAGTACATTTAATAACATGCCCCTTTTAATAACTTGCCCCTTTTTATTTCAAAACAGAGCACTTTGATTTTCGTTCAAATTTTATTCAATTTAAAAGTCACAGAAACTAAAGGAATACTTTGAGAAAATTTGTTTTGTTCATATTATAATTTACAGTAAATTAGAACACAATGTTCTATAAGTAGAGAAAAAATTCAATTGTAAAAGCAGTTCAGTTCAGTTAGTTTGAGATTGTAAGTTGAGTTGTGAGTTTGGAAAGTTGATTTAAGAACTCCTAATTTGATATAAATATATTAAATATATTGATAATATATGAGTTTTAATATCATCTAAAACCCTTTAAGAGCCGTTGAATTTAATAAAGGGTTTTTCTTGTTAATGCCGCCTCAGCCAGTTGTAACTGGACTTTCACCAAAGGAAGTTCCTCAAAAGAAGTAAAAGAAATAAATATAAGGTCCCCGCTCTTCCCTCAACCGAGGAAGCACGGCGCCGGGCTATTACAGTAGCGTTACGATTACGATAACCGATAACGCACGAGCAGTAGTGAGCGAGAGCGCGACTCTCTTAATTGCTCCTAAATCAAATGCAGAGAGACAACGGGAATACAGACAGCGCCTTGCACTGTTGAGAACAGCTGTACAGGTTGAAAGTGTATAGACAAAGAATACACAGAGACAACGCGAATACAGGCAGCGCCTTGCAGCATTAAATAAACCGGATATAGCTAAGAGAAAATTGTCTGTTCATAGTGGTTTCGCAGCGGCAAGCTCAAACAACGTTCAAGAACTACAGGTTGTAAACCTACAACAGCCTTCAGCAGCAGAACCCGTGTATTTTACAATACAACCAGTTATATAGGCGCAACAGGTATGGGACATGAAATGGAACAAATCGATATCAAGATTTACATTGATGTTTCTTGACAATGACTTTGGGTATGCTTGCTCTGTTTGCGATAGACTTTGGTTTGAACGCGATTTAAAATCGATCACAGAACAACAGATGAACGTAATTTCGGACTGGCAATGTTACATATTTAGGATACGTTGTCACGAATATAATGTCCGAGCGCCTTGCGCCCAGACAACCATTTTTTTTTTTGCATATAATGCAATACCCGCATGTCCAACAATTAAAATTCGTATTTTGAATACCATGCAAACAATTGAGGCCCGCATTCATTCGAAAGCAAAGCCTTCCCCACGGGCAATCAAATCATATCGCATACCTTGCGATAATTATCCATCCGTCGTGCACTTGACCTTGCATTTCGTTTCGCATTACGAAAAGCAAAACCAGACCTACACGGTTTTATATTACAGGTACATATGTTAACACGATGTTTTACACGATACAGGACACGGACGGTATTAGCAAAGAAGGTAGCGCAACGGCAACGAAACGCAGCGATAAGTCGCAATTAATCGTACGATATGGTTTGTACGTGGAGCAACGTACTGTAATTGGTTCGGTCATTGCTACTGCGAGTCGAATACGATTATGGAATTGCGCAAATCTCTGTCGCTGCAGTGTTTGTAGAAAAATAAAATGATTATTGAAAACTGCAAACTGCGAGTGACAGGCGAATAACCCCCAAATAGGCGGCACGCGCTGGGTGGAAAAAATGCGCCATTTGCGTTATTTGCGATTCGCATAAGTACAGCGGGTCTTCTTGTTTTTAACTAAAATAAATAATTAAAAGTTAAACAAAAGTTTAAAATAAAACATTAAAACCAAAGTACCTGCGTATCATTCAACTAGAGAGAGGACACACCACAAGAGGTACCAGAAGAGTTCCAAAACGCCGTAAGTAATCAAACATCTCCCTAAAACTAAGGATAACATTTCAATAAATAAATAATAAATGAGAACATCTGAGGTTACGCTCAGGTGTTACATTTTAATAACTAAATAACAAATGTTAATATCTGGGGTTACGCTCAGGTATTACATTATAATAATAACCAAATATTGATAACGAGTATAAACAAATATACATTCTGATAACAAACTATTTAAATGTTAATATCGGAGGTCAACCTTTGATATAACATTTTGGCGACCGTGACAGGACCTAGGGAAGCCCAAGTTTGTTAACTTGGAAGCGCTTTTAAAGAGCCTAGTTCTGAATAATAACCAATCTCATTTGTACTGGACAAAAGACACCTTTCCCCGTCACTCGGAGCTGAGTCTGGCTTCGGGGGTACAAATTGATAAACCACATTCCAAATAGCCTATCCGGAGTACTTGATTCGGTACAACGGTTTCTCGCAAGAGTAACGACAACCACTGCCAACAAATGATGCCATCGCTACAGCGAAAACAAAACTTCTTCTGGTGAAATAACGTCATCTTTGATTCAGTACAACGAGCTACCCGAAAAAGAAAAACCACAACCACTGACCACAAATGATGCCATCGCAATAGCAATTGTACCAGCGGCCACAACAGTCTCGATTGGCATTATGGCAATACGACGAACAAACCAATGACGACAACAATCGGGGACAAAATCCACATTTAATACTGCAAGCCCAAGTCCGTTACATTATCTTCATACCATAACAATAACGATACTGGCGGAACTTTAAATAATTCATCCTCGGGGCCTCACGTTAATATCCCGGGGATAGCGCAGGAAACGAACCACAACGGAATGTCCGACAACGACTTTCCCACCGAAGGCTCCACCGGCAATGAATCGCCCGAATACACAACCCAACCGATGGACGAATTCGAGTACATACCAGATTACCCACTGATCCAATACCAGACCATAGAAGAAGCGTTCGAGTCAGACACGCTCCTCAACAGGATAATCGCCCACCAACTCCGCAACATATTTGCAACGCCAGCGGACTCCCATGTTAGCGAACCAACGCATGAGGAGGGACAGACCAACACCAACCCAGAAATAATAGAGGAGAAACCCGCACATCGCACGCGGTCCTCAAAACTGCCTAAACGGATTCGTTTCTTTCCGTATGAAAGGAAACACTTGCGGTTGTAGAACGCTTAAAGCCCACAACACAAAAAAAAATGTTTTTCAAAAATAAAACATAATCAAAATCTACAATTCAAATCATCAAAAAAAAAAAAAACTAAATTGATATCAACAATAAAAGACCAAGTCAAAAAATTTCAACTGTAGGGCGTGAAGCTTACCTGGCAACGCAAAACACCAAAGACATCAGATACCAAATAACAGCGGCTATATACCAACAGGAAACAGCAGCACAATACGACACCAATCTAAGAGGAAGCAACAACAGCAGCAGCAGTCAACCCACCAAAACAGACCCGAGTAAGCGAACATTTTTTTTATATATCCGATTTTTTTTTATATAATCTTAGTTTCTAATCCTATATATTTTTTTACCCAAATAAACGCCCACCTTGTAAGAAATACACTGTCGTAGACCATTTGTGCATCAGATCAGACAACAACTCTTGGAGGCGCTCATTGCTTTTACCGCAAGGATAAAGCAGATGCTGACGCTATGCAAGGAGGCTGCTGATCACAAGTATGACAAAGGTATGACAAAGGCAGCCCCACCTGTTAAAGTACAACTTGAGGACTTTGCCAAAGACTCACTAAAAGGTGGTGTTAATAATCCCCATATTTGCCAATACTTGCTAACCCTGGGAAATATCGCGTTGGACGACTTAATATAGAAAGCTTTAGATATGGAGAAGCTACAGCGGGCGGCGTCTCCAATACAACAATCCAGTCTCATGTCAGGTTCTGCTCAACCCCTTCGTGCCTCCAATTTTCCCACTCCTAATAATCTTGCGCTCTCCCAGAATCAATTCAACGCACGAGTCTTACCGTTCAGCTCAAATGTTCCACAAACCTCAGACCTCCGCAATACAGAGTTTCCATTGCAAGACAGAGTCGACGATACTGCAAGACACAGGCAAAACGAGCCCCTTACAAACATAAAACATATTATTACCTCTAAAATTATATGCAAACTTCTGCCTTAAAAAGGGGTATAAATATAGCGACTGCCTCACACGGAGAAACACTCCGTTCCATACGCCCTATAGTCTCGGGAATACAGACTGCCACAAAAAAGCACACAGATATCACTACTCCAATTCGAAATAGATAACTAAATCAACACAGGGCCACCCCCTTTGATTATCCTAAAAGACCATCGTTTTTTAGAATGCCGCCAAAAAACGAAATGGGTATCCCAAAACCGGAAAAACATACCCGGTACCACAACTTTAAGAAATAATTACAATTCAGAATACCCTCAGCCGCCACGAACTAGTGCACCCACAGTGAACCTCCCTCTAGATATAGGTCTAAACGACCATGTTAAACTAGTGGTAGACACAGGCGCTGAAGTGAGCATCATCACTGAGCAAGCACTCAGAGATATTAAAATTAACAGAGATGATACTTGCGCGTTGAAATCCCCATATGGAACAGGAAGAACCCTAGGGAGATGCCAGGGAAACTTCAATTTAAAAGCTAAAATTCCCTGCAAATTCCAAGTCGTGCGCACTACGCACGGTTTGACCGAAGACGGATTACTAGGGAACGACTTCCTTTCCAAAAATTGTACTGTAGAAGGTCCAAATCAGCAACTTAGGTTCCCGCGTACCAAAAGAAATCTTGAGGAGTTTAGCATTCCACTAAACCCTAAAAACAAGCACACACGCCACAAAAGGGCAGCCGATGTAGGGCAAGTTATAGACCAAGCGGTCGTTCATACCGCCGGTAACACCCCCAAGGATTCTTCCAAACAAGAATCTGGCTGCGAACCCCCAGTGACGGTGGAAAATTTTCAATCGGCGAACCAACAGTTGACCTTAACACGCACGAAACAAAATTCAGACGAATTTACCATACCCCTGAACACCAAAACCAACTCGTCACACCGCAAAAGGACAGCCAAAACAAGGCAAGTTATAGATAAAGCGGGACCCAAACAGTTCGAATATACCACCTGTAACCTCCCCAAGAGTTCTCTTACTCAAGAAGCTGGCTGCGAAGCCTCAGCGATAGGGATACACCACCGACCAGTGGAGGTAGTTTCAGGTAGAACTGCGTGCCCTTGCGATTTCAACGGACCATAGCTGTTCCAGTGGAACCAAAGGAAGAAGCGCTCTGTCTGAATCAGAAATCAGGCGATGGAGCCTTCCTATCGAACTGTCCACTGCAAACAGATACAACCGCACACACAAGAACCGATAAAAGAATCTTGCGCATACGCCAGATTTGGGACACTTCTGACCAACAGGGACACAACCCAGAGCCCGGTCATCAGTCGCACATTCAAAACAGCCTCCCTCCAATACTAGGAAATGGGACAGAACACTCAGTGGCAGCACGAAGCTACCACACTGGGTTCCCACACTCACCACTAACCAGCATCCCAACTGTTCAGCTACCGATAGACGTTGGTGTTGAAACACAACTCTAGTAGTGGACACCGGCTCTGGAAAAAATCCAAGTGACAAGCAAGCCCATAACAAGGGCAAAACCTTCAGGGTAAATTCTAAAAAGAGGAACCCAAAGTAAAGTGGCAACTGCCCTAGCTCTTCGCAAAACAACAACTTGTGAAAAAAACCCCCAATATCCGAAAATATTAACAAGCAAGATTGTAAACGCTAAATTTGTTTGTGGTCTTTGCCGTTGACTGAAAACAATGGCAAATCCGAATGTGGTTGAAACTGAAAGGAATTACCTCAATTGGTTGGGTCGAACAACTCTTCTCTCGATCGTAGTCCCTCAGTTCTTGGACTCTCTGGGGTTTCCTGATGTTGCTCGACTCACGAGGAAAGGCTGTTACGTTGCTAACCAAACGACCGACCATTAATAACAACCACAAGAGTGAGAAACAAACACTGATCGAATATTAATTAATGTTTTGGTTTAATATTTACGCTACACCCGACAAAGTAGAAACGGTTTGCAATGACAGCTCGAATTTTGATATTATTGAAATGTCAGCTGTCTGCTGACATTTGTTATTCGCTGTTGTCATGACAGCATTTCAGTGGTGCCTGCGCCAGTGTTCCCATCGTGTGCTGCTCCGTCTCCAACAAAGATAGAGGCAACACCTTTACAGCCAATCCCAAAAGAAGAAACACAAAAAATACATCTTCAAATTCACTAAACTCGTACGTTACCTTATCTCAAAACGAAGACAACAAAAAATTATTGTTGCAGAAGTCCAAACAGGCACCCATGTGGAAGGCCCCCTTTTTCGTTACGGCAGTAACATGGCCAAACAAGACAGCCATTGAAGTAGGCCAAAATTGATAATAGTTCGAAACGGTAGGTTAAACCATACTCCAAGCTTCGATTCACACCTATTACCCAGCCCAACACATTCGCTATCTCCAATAGGTACCACTCTTCAAATTCATTCACAACATATAAATAAATACACGATATGGTCAGGTACAAAAATAAATGCAAAATATTATATTGTAGCGAGCTTAGGGTTCGCTGGATTAATTATTTTTTAATAAATAAGAGCCGTTAAATTGATTTTTGAATTAATATAACACTTTATTAGTCCGTAATACAACCGTTACTTTTACCGTACACAACGATTTCTTTTCTTATCGCTTCCGTACTTATCGCGTATTTCACTGCTTACTTCTTACTTATGACTCATCACTATGCTCTGTGTGCGGCGTATTTATACTGTTTCAGCGTTTCGTTTCCTTCCGTTCCATTGCCTTGAATGTTCTACTGTTCCTAGTCTCCAGGTTTCCATTACTTTATAGAATATTCTAGTACTCTGTTTCGGACTCTCTAGAATATTCTAGTACTGATTGTCATATGCGTCACACTACCCTCCGCCTAGATTAGTTCGTCCCGAACTAAGTTCACTGGTCTCCCGGGCCAACAAAAGCCGCCAGTCGGTCGCGATGCACCACTTTCATCTTGGCGTTCGGCGGTGGAAGTTCTTGACCTTCATCCAAATTTTCTACTGCTCTCCTTTTCGCGTCAGCTCTAGCCTGCCGCCATTTTTCCTTTTCCTGACGACGGAATTCCTCTTGCATTTTAGGGATCTCATGCGAATAGTATAAGAGAAAATGCATGTGCACACCCTTAACCTCTTCTGGAGTTTGCACATCACGTAAGCGGTCTAGATCTTCATCTTTACTTACACGCATATCATCTGGTATTGGAGCATCTGTCGATTTCATAACCGTATCCAACTGGTAGTTCCGCATCTTTTCAAATAACTGAAGAGGTTTGTTCTTTGGAGCTGACAGTAAACACCATCGTGCGTCGTAGTAATAGACTTTCCATAGATCGTCGCACATTATTTCTGGTTTCACGTGTTCTTCTCTATAGAACGCAATGAACGGCACGTCTAGCTGTTGATTACGCCTACAATCTAGGGCTTGCATGATCTTTCCCCCCATATGTGGTGGCTTACAATAGCGGTCTCGACCTCCAACATCCGTTGATCTCTTTTGTTCGGAAACAGTTGATTTACAAAACGCATGTTTGTAAATCCATTCAGCTTCATCTTGTAGTTCATTGGGTCCGTCTGGAACAGGCGTAACCGGAACTTCGCGCAATTGCATTCGCTCAGGAATATCTGTTTTACGGATTTCATTGTCCAAATCAGTAAAGTGACCCCTTTCCAATTCATCATTGAAATGTTTTGCCACCTCAGTTTCCCTGTGACTACGTTCAGACATCGTCTTCGTCGTCGAATAGCTGTTCGTCTATAGCCTTACGTGCTGAACCCTCATCGACGTGCTGTCCCTCTCCATCACTTTCTTCATCCTGTGTACGACGCAGACGCTTGGAACGCTTTCTGCCTTCGACTTTCAAACCAAGATTCTCTTCAATAAGGTCACAGTCGTCGTCTTCTAGTCGGTTGTCCAACTCGTCATCATCATTGTAAATCCGTTTCAGCGAACGGCCTGAAGCATCAGTGTCTTCATCATCACTGCCGTCCTCTTCAATCGGGTTATCATCTATGAAATCCTTCAGTTCTTCACGTAACACATCATCGTCATTTTCCTCCTCTTCCTCACTGCTGTCGGCCATAGCTTTGCTCTTCCTGAGTTTCTTCCTTTCATGTGGCTCCAATTCCTCCTCATCCTCAGCTTCTTCCGCTTCCGAATCCCAGAATTCTTTCATACACTGCCTTTGGGCATCCAATTTTGCATTAAACTCTGCAGCTCGCGCGTCTAATTTTACAGCTCGCGCATCCAATTTTGCAGCTTGCGCATCCAATTTTGAATTAACGTCTGCGGCCCACGCATCCAATTTTGCAGCTCGCGCGTCCAATTTTGAGTTAATATCGAAAGCTTGCGCGTCCAATTTTGCCATCATAATCCTGAACATCTCCGATATGTCCAACGGTTGCGAACTCTTCTCTGAATGTCGATCTGCCATCGTCACAATACACTTCCACAGACTTATTTATTTCACCAATAATTAATCCCACTTCTGACACCAATTGTAGCGAGCTTAGGGTTCGCTGGATTAATTATTTTTTAATAAATAAGAGCCGTTAAATTGATTTTTGAATTAATATAACACTTTATTAGTCCGTAATACAACCGTTACTTTTACCGTACACAACGATTTCTTTTCTTATCGCTTCCGTACTTATCGCGTATTTCACTGCTTACTTCTTACTTATGACTCATCACTATGCTCTGTGTGCGGCGTATTTATACTGTTTCAGCGTTTCGTTTCCTTCCGTTCCATTGCCTTGAATGTTCTACTGTTCCTAGTCTCCAGGTTTCCATTACTTTATAGAATATTCTAGTACTCTGTTTCGGACTCTCTAGAATATTCTAGTACTGATTGTCATATGCGTCACAATATAATACATTTCAATTATTATTGTTAAAGCTAATAAGTAAATAATTTCTTTCATTACTACCTCTAATGTTAAAATTAATGAATAAACAGAGTTGAACAAAAAATCGCTATACAAAATAACGTGCAAATAATTTCTACTATTATAGAGACTATTAAAATTAGTAAGCAAAATAATTCCTATTACAACCAAACTATTCATACTAGAAAAAACTATTACTAATACAAATCCAAATACAAACCACAAAAACAAAAAAATTAGTTACACAAAAAGATAAGTATAGCAATAAAGCGCAAACACAAAAATTAAAAGTGAAGAATATTACTACTACGTATATGATTTCAGCTAAAAGCAAACTAAATATGAAGTAAAACTATTAATAATCTCATATACTCTTAAGCCAAAACATTAAACCAAATAAGGTACAAAAATTTCCTCTACTGTCAAAGCAAACCCATTAATGTATAAATGATTCTTATTTACTGTTAGCAAGTACACAAAACTATATGTAAGCTCCAATATTCAAAAGAAAAAAATGATATATATACATATACCTACAGAAAATTAAGAAAAAACGTTTGTAATATCTAAGACTAATACAGATAAAATAATGAGTTAGTACAAAATTCGCAAGGAAAAAATAATTATTGCAATGTTACAGAGAAAAAAAAAACAAACTGTTAAAAGTAAACTTACACCAAAACACAAAAGAAATCTCTATGAGCAAACTACAACATAATTCACTAATACATGTTAGAAACCATAGAAAATACTTATGTAAATACACACCACTCATAGAAGAGAAACTTGTATATAAAAATACGAATAGGTAAACACCAGACTCAACCCACTCTCATGCCACAGAAAATCACTCGTACCGATGATTTTCTTTCTTTTCAGGGGGGAGGGATGTTACACCTCACTTTACACCCCGTCATCATATCAAAACAATTCCATCATCAGTTCCTATGATCCCATCACAACAAAGCATTCATCTGATTCCCTCTAAATCAAAGCTTTTTGCATATAATGCAATACCCGCATGTCCAACAATTAAAATTCGTATTTTGAATACCATGCAAACAATTGAGGCCCGCATTCATTCGAAAGCAAAGCCTTCCCCACGGGCAATCAAATCATATCGCATACCTTGCGATAATTATCCATCCGTCGTGCACTTGACCTTGCATTTCGTTTCGCATTACGAAAAGCAAAAACAGACCCACACGGATTTATATTACAGGTACATATGTTAACACGATGTTTTACACGATACAGGACACGGGCGGTATTAGCAAAGACGGTAGCGCAACGGCAACGAAATGCTGAGCGCAGCGAAAGTGGTGAACGCAGCGATAAGTCGCAATTAATCGTACTGTAATTGGTTCGGTCATTGCCACTGCGAGTCGAATACGATTATGAAATTGCGCAAATCTCTGTCGCTGCAGTTTTTGCAGAAAAATTATATGATTATTGACAACTGTAAACTGCGAGTGACAGGCGAATAACCCCCAAATAGACTGCACGCGCTGGGTGGAAAAAATGCGCCATTTGCGTTATTTGCGATTCAAACAGTATATAAAGTGGTAGCAAAACGAGTTGAAGTCGCAGTGCAGTGCAGTGTAGTGAATTATTATAACAAGAAGACTGCAGCCTCGCATAAGTACAGCGGGTCTTCTTGTTTCTAACTAAAATAAATAATTAAAAGTTAAACAAAAGTTTAGAATAAAACATTAAAACCAAAGTACCTGCGTATCATTCAACTAGCGAGAGGACACACCACACAGGAGGTACCAGAAGAGTTCCAGAACGCCGTAAGTAATCAAACATCTCCCTAAAACTAAAGATAACATTTCAATAAATAAATAATAAATGAGAACATCTGAGGTTACGCTCAGGTGTTACATTTTGATAACTAAATAACAAATGTTAATATCTGGGGTTACGCTCAGGTATTACATTACAATAATAACCAAATATTGATAACGACTATAAACAAATATACATTCTGATAACAAACTATTTAAATGTTAATATCGGTGGTCAAACTTTGATATAGCATGCGTAAACACATACTGAATTGGTTTGAGTTTGTTGATGTCTTTATTTGGAGGGATTTGGATAATTCATAGGTTCTTTGTGTTGTTTTCTCGCATGTACGGAGTTTGAAAGTAGTCTAACCAGTGATTTTCAGGTCTGGACAAATTCTAAAGATCTCTGAGGCTAGTTCTCCGTTGGTTCAAATTGGGTCAATGTGCCTAATGATGAATGTTGCTGGTTTGAGCTGATGGTGCTGGAAGGAAAAAAAAATTGTGTCGTAGTTCTCCAAGTTTTCTAACGGTCTTGTCGTGATCAAGCAAAGTTGTGGTTGCAATGGAGATAGAGGAGGCTCTAGTGTTTGTGGTGAAGTTGCAGCGTTCTAGGCCATTTTCTACTATTATGATTATTTTCTTGATGCTGGTTACGTTTTTGATGTAGATTGGTGGTGGTCTAACATTTATGTGTTGAGCAGGCAGGGGACTCGATGGTGGTTTGGCTTGGTTGGTGGATTCCTTACGGGATGGTGTTAGCTGTTTGGGGGGAGATGTTTGATGGTTTAAGCTGGGAGAGGGCGTTCTTTCCATACAGGCGTTGTTACGTTTCCGGTGGGTTGCTGCAGGGAGAGAATTTTCTTGTGGAGTTGTTTCACCTGTGTTGTACGTTGTTATATGTATTTCATGGCATCGTGGAATTTTTTTTCGTAGTCAATCGCAGGCGTACCATGAGACTCCATTCTATGCCCTGTAGTGCCCATACGCCCTACCATTTCCCTTAACATACATATTACTCACTATTCATATACAAACCATATCATGTCGAACAAAACATCCATATCCCCAAATCAACGTTGAATTCAATGTTAAACAAATTGAACCAAACGTTCAATTGTCGAGCATTGAATTCAATTCCCAAAATCCAAACATTACAATATATATCTTCGCATGCATCGTATGTACAAACAAACACGTGTTCAACGAACCAAATCCGGCAATCCAAACATCACAATGCAAATAAACCCAAAGTCCCATCCAGATTCCCATCTATTTCTCATCCATTTCCCATGGACTTTGTCCCCACTTGAAGTACATGTAAACTCTTGTTTGCATTTGCCAGATGGATAACACAAGGAAACCCCAGAAAGAGATCGGTAGTCAGGGACGATGCGTCCGTGCTTTGAAAAGGGATAAGAGAAGATATAGATCGGCAGTCAGTTGGTAGCACTAAGGAAGCGAGGATCGAACAATAAAGAGTGTACTAATATAATACTGGTTAGTATACCCGCCTGTCACGCGGGAAACCGGGGTTAGATTTCCCGTCGGGGAGCCTCTGGCGCAAGACTAATGACCTTGCCCGGAAAAAAACAGATCATTATGGAAAATTTGACAAGCCTCAGGACTTGCTAAATAAGGCCAAGACCGGTTCCAGGTTGTAGTGCCGATGATGATGATGAATATAATTAGTTAGTTTTTTTTTTTTTTTTTTTGACAGCTTATCGTTATTTGGTCGCTCCCTACAACTCGCCATTTTGACGAGTGCCATCGACAGTTTTCTATAAATTATTTTCGAGTGGGATGCAAAATCACATATATTATCGTGTGATCGGTCTTCACATCCACGTATTCATGAGGATCTACACGGGTGCCCACTCTTCCTGGTGATCCCTGAAATCCCGTCTGATTGGCCCGTTCACGGACAGCGCATCCTTTGGATTATCCGGAAGGATTAAAGATATACACCCACGTATTCATCAAAATCTATACGGGCGCCCACTCTTCCTGGAGATGCCTGAAACCCAGTGGTGCACCAGGAATACATTACAGCCCCATCCTATTTAATATCTACGCCTCAGACGGGGAAGTAATGGCGGATGCCGTCCTAGTGTACATGTCATCCAAAAGGCCTAAACTTGCAACAAATCGACTCAACCGTAACCTGGACGGACTGTATCAGTATTGCAACCGATGGAAAATTCGACTTTATCCTTCCAAATCAGTAGGCATAACTCTGAGTAGTAAACACTCCCAACCCACTTCTCGATATTCATCGAATATTCGAATACAAATAGGGGGTACTACGATTAGACCACAGGACAGGTTAACTATCTTGAGCTCATTTATAGTACAAAAATAAATTTCATCAAACATGTGACCCACATTCTTCAAAGGGGCCTCGGTCGATCCAAGCAACTGCACAATACCTTGAAGTCAAAATTCTCTGCTATATGCAGCTAATCCGATCTGGAATATCGTACGCCTTTCCCGTATGGTTTTGTATATCTTCGGCCCAAATTGAAGGGCTTCGAGTTTTCGAAAGGAAACTCCTTAGAAGATGCGGCAACCACTCTAGTAGGCCTGGTGGTCATCAGTACCCCAATTCTCTCCTATATGAAGGTGCCTCCGTTACCTCTATCGACGAGTATTTGCTGCAATTAGCATACAAGCACCGCAAACCATACACGACAGGGAGAACCTATTTGTACGAGTCCTGGGTTTTTGACCCTTCTCTCGTTCGATCTCTTCGAATCCGACCACCACAATTTCTTCTTCAGTAAAAAATTGAAGAAAGCACCTTTCCCAACATTACCAATCTTGTATGATGTCCTTCCCACCATCTCTCCATCCAAGTAGTTACATATCACTTCAACTAACCCTGAGCACACTGTTCTTAGATATCTCCCCCTTTCCTTTTCAGATATTTGGAGACCGAGTCCAACATCCTCAAGTACGTGGGATATTCTGGTTGTCGCAAGATAACCAGAAGCCGGAGACACGCGAAGAAGACATTTGTTCTTGTCTCATTTAAATCGGCCTCTAGCCACTCTTTTTTTTCGAGGATCAATAAAATCACGAAGACCCAACGTATGGCCAGTGCGTGAGCCGTAGATTTAACCACATCAAAGAAGTATTACTTGAATAATTATTAAATAATAATCAAAAGCAAGACTAATAAAACAATATGTAAAATTAACTTTGTTGATAAATTGTTCGCGAGACGAGTTCAAAAGTGTAGTTGTTGCATCCCCATTTGTAAAACGGTGTTTTCCAAGTAATTAGCAGCCAAGATAAATAAAGAGCATGTTTATTGGACCAACCAAGCTCCCAGGGCCAGTGGCTAGATACAATGAGGATCCTCTGGTATGTCTTCTTGGACGTTGCGTATTCTTCCCCTTGATTTAATATAAGTAAATAATCGCCCTTCCAATTAGGTGACGGATCGATTATTAATGAAAAACAAGTTACTCGACAGAATAATCGTCTAATACACCAACTTTACATCTGACTAAAGTACAAACGTATTATATTTATTTGTTTAATTATATATTTACACAGATAGGTACTTCATTGTTTATATATTTATTTATTTGTTCCTCGTTTTTTTCCAGTAAATTGAAGGTTTTTTCGTAACTTCCTTCAAATCATTGTTTGCTTCTTCCATATAAATATTTTTAATCCCAACGCTATTATCCAGCTGAAAGTTATAAAATAAACATCAAATGGCTGGATGTAAATTGTGCGGCAAGCATATTGTATATTTTAATAAGGAATAAACAATTATCTATCTATTTCTCCACAATAAAACAATTTTCTATTCGCTCTGACGGAGAACTAAAACGAAACCGTCAATTATGCATTCTTACCGTTTACCAGACTGTGGATACGATTCTTGAATGTGCAGTCATTGAATACCCGTCTCCTCAACGAGTTCCACCTCATGTTTGATCCTTGTTTCCTTCAAATTAACGCAGTCCCCTAACTGATCGATTTCCTTTTCCCGTCATTTCTTCTGTTCTTGCTCCGGTGACTTATCCAATTCATCTTCAGTGAGGTGCTGAGCTACGTGTCTTTGAAAATACACCTTTTTAGTGAAATGAAGCATTTTTTGCAACTGAATTTATTTTCGCCATTATGTATTCGAAGGTGCCTGCTCAGGCTTTGAGTATATCCAAAGCTCTTGTCACAAGTCGGGCATTTGAAGGGTTTTTCAAACATGTGGTCGCTTTCGTGCTTGTTTTTGACCACGTTGGCAGAAAACCGAAGATCACAGTACTGACATTTGTATGGCTTTTCACCAGTATGTAGTCTCATATGGCTCCTTAATTCCCGACTACTCACAAAGGTCTTATCACAATGATCGCAACTGAAAGGTCGCACATTGTCGTGGCGTCTCATATGTTCATCAAGTGCACTTTGATCCCTAAAATCGCGATTACATATCTCACAAATCTTTAATGATACTCGCGTCGATTGCTTCGGGATTTCGACATTTGAGGCTTCAGAAACGGTACCATTTTCTTCGTCAATGCAGGGTGTGCTCTCAATGTCGAAAATATCGCCGATTAAATTAGCCTCTACAATTTCATGTTTGATGTTAATTTCGTTTGAATTCATGTTTTCCTGTATTTGGAAGATTTCTTTACCCAGCGATTTCG
The DNA here is from genome assembly GCA_963931805.1 of Microdon myrmicae. Classification (NCBI taxonomy): domain Eukaryota; kingdom Metazoa; phylum Arthropoda; class Insecta; order Diptera; family Syrphidae; genus Microdon; species Microdon myrmicae. Next base: position 11,279,848 of record OZ007502.1, read on the forward strand.
TTTGCGTGTGTTCCGATGAGTTATTCACTTCAACTTGATTTAGATGACGGTTTGCCTGTTTTTGAACAACCTTCTCTCTCCTGAATTCTTTGCAAGTAAATTTATAATGGGTTCGAAGATGAGACTTCAGGTTTTTAGCATATCCAAAGCTCTTGTCACAACTCTGGCATTTGAAGGGTTTTACACCCGTGTGCTTGCTCTCGTGGCTCTTTTTGACCGAGCTGGTAGAGAACCGATGATCACAGTATTGACATTTGTAAGGCTTTTCACCAGTATGTACTCTCACATGGCGCCTTGATTCCATACTAGTCACAAAAGTTTTATCACAATGATCGCAACTGAAAGGTCGCACATTGTTGTGGCGTCTCATATGAATATCGAGTTTAGTTTGAGTCCTAAAATCGCGATTACATATGTCACAAATCTTTAATGATACTCCCGTCGATGGCCTCGGGATTTCGCCATTTGTGGCTTCAGAAACGGTACCATATTCTTCGTTAATGCAGGGTGTGCTCCCAATGTCGAAATTATCGCCGATTAAATCATCCTCTACAATTTCATGTTTGATGTTAATTTCGTTTGAATTCATGTTTTCCTGTATTTGGAAGATTTCTTTACCCAGCGATTTCGTTTGCGTGTGTTCCGATGAGTTATTCACTTCAACTTGATTTAGATGACGGTTTGCCTGTTTTTGAACAACCTTCTCTCTCCTGAATTCTTTGCAAGTAAATTTATAATGGGTTCGAAGATGAGACTTCAGGTTTTTAGAATATCCAAAGCTCTTGTCACAACTCTGGCATTTGAAGGGTTTTACACCCGTGTGCTTGCTCTCGTGGCTCTTTTTGACCGAGTTGGTAGAGAACCGATGATCACAGTATTGACATTTGTAAGGCTTTTCACCAGTATGTACTCTCACATGGCGCACTAAAGCCCCATTAGTCACAAACGTTTTATCACAATGATCGCAAATGAAAGGTCGCACATTGTTGTGGCGTCTCATATGAATATTGAGGTCACTTTTAGTCGTAAAATCGCGATTACATATCTCACAAATCTTTAATGAGACTCCCGTCGATTGCTTCGGTCGGACTCTAGGGTGCTTCAGGGGTCTTTTATAATCAGACGTGTAGCTTGATTCTTCACTTAATATTTTTTGCCGACCTCTGGATCGGTTTGAGATGTTATAATTTATCTTCTGTCTCGATTTATTATTCAGTTCCGTAGTGTTACTATGGACATAGGAATCTGCACGATCTTCCACAATAGGTTTGGATTCAGTACCAGCATTATCTTCTAAGTTAAGACAGGGTGTGTTCTCACAACTATCATCAAGTGTAGTGTTGTCCATAACTTCATCCTTAATGCAGATGTCAAGAATTGGGTTTACTGTGGTTGAACTCGTTTTCCATAAGTCTTTTATTTGAAACTCTTGGTGATTTGTGTTTAGCACTGCTTTGATTATCGATTCCGATTGCTCATAGTTTCGGTGGAATTTGGAGACAACGTTGAGGTCGTCGAGGCATTGCAGGCAAATGCTTTTTAATTGATTTGTATCTCTTTTAATCAAAATATCCGAGTATTTCATTATTTTATCAGCAATCACGATTGAATCGTTATCTTTTCCGAAAATACAACGATTTTCCCCTTTTTGTAAACAAACTAAACATACTACTTCCCACTCAATCAATAGTGACATGTTTTAAAATTGAATATTTTACTTTTAAGCAATAATTCCAAACAAATCAATTTACTTTATATGAAATTGAGTTAGTTTATTTGACATTTGCATTGCAGTGTATATCCATTGTTTTTTTTGCAGTTAATGAGCTGTTCGATTTGTGTAGAGAAATAGAGAGTTTATGCCGTTTTATTAAGGTTTGGATGTTGTTAAAAATCTGCATTAATATGCTTTAATGTATGATGTGTTTTCTAGCTGAGTCTTATAATAGCTTTTATCCTATATATTTGATTTTCTAAGTCGAGAGTGAGTTACACGACTAACTATCGGCAGAGCAAATGTTCTTCTACACTTTTAATCAGATATATTTCTGGTGGTGTGTTCCGAACATTGGGATTGGTCGACGTGGAGAGACACAACTTTTAATCCAGCATCCAAAATAAGGAGATATCCGCGATATAGTAGTCATCTGAACAACAGGAAATCTGTGGAGTTTGTTACAGATTCACACACAACACGCAAACGAATTGTGAAGAACAGTACGGAAAGAAATTCAAACTATATTCATATACCGGGAATAAATAAAAAGTAAGAAGTAAGCAGTAAAAGACGCGATAAGTACGGAAGCGATAAGTCAAGAAGTTATGTGTACAGTAAAAGTAACGATTGTTATTAACGGGCTAATAAAGTTTTGGGGTTTCGGACCCCAAATCGTCCTTGTCGTCTGCTCCGTTGAAGAGGGTGGAGTCGCTGAGGTCCCTGGTGGCGGCTGATGTTCTTCTTGTGGCGGCGGTTGATGTCGAAGTCCTCTGATTGATGCACGCGTCCAGTCACAGCGGCGGGTTAAGTCGAAGTGCCCGTGTGTTCGCGCCAATTGTCCACACATGTGGTATTTGTCAAACGAAATTGGCGGGAAAGATCTGGCGTCGGTTCTCGTTCTACGTGTGAGCGAGACCAACGTAGTACCGCGTGGACGCCACGCCAATTCAGCCGTGACTCTCCTTTGTGTGTGAGGTCGACCGAGAGTGTGCTAGACTTAATTAGTCGAAAGCTACTCTCGGTGTGAGTCTTTGCTTACGGCGACTGCGTGGAGGTTGTGGATTTTGCTAATCTGCCACAAAGTGTTAGATTAATTCAAAGTCGATTTAACGGCTCTTATTGATTAAAAATAATTAATCCAGCGAACCCCAAACTCGCTACAATATTTTACCTATGCTTGTTGAGCTGGTGGTATAAATCAGCATTCAGCCCTGTGAGTAGGCCGTTAGAATATACTCACAACTAGGCCGGCTTGTCGTAAGGGCCGACTAAAGGCCGTGTGGTAGCCGGGGTCCCAACGCCCTGTGCCCCCGGTGAAATACCACCCCATCAAGCTTTAGGCAACGTGAAATGGTCGGAAGAAATCCTTGGCCATCTTTCGGAGCTTGACTGATGGACTGGTTCGAGAAAAGGTTGGTTAGAGGATGGAGGCGTTGGAGGCGTTGGAACCCAATAATATGGACATCATATGGTTAAGGGTTGTACTGAGGAATTCTGTTAAATTTCTTTGTTGTCTTTACCACTCCCCGAATGACGATCGACCGGCGACATTTTTCGAACGTATTTCACATACCGTCGACTGGATACAGATCAACCACTCAGCTGCTGAGATTTGTTAAGAATATCGAATTTGTAAACCTTTGTATGGAATGTACAATGTACACACGTATGCGTGAAACCCTACAACGTACAGCGACGCGCCCTATAGTCAACTCCATATAACTATGCTATATACGTATAGCCATACTCGCTGGTCTCCAGTCAGTCGCTTCCAAGCAGTCGCACGGTAAAGTTCGCTCGCGTACTCATCAAACTCTTTTGTATTTCCACCTTATGCTTTATTATTTACAATAAACTGTTTTGCTCACAATACTCTACGTGCATTATTTCTATCAGATTATGGGCCCAGGGCACCATAGTTTTACTGTGCAACTTTAATATTATTTTTATTTTTCACTTTTGAAACTACTGCCCGCCATAGTGCAACAGTGCAACAAAGTTTTTTCGTGAAAAGTGAAAAATATGGAGGACGAAACATACAAAATTGCTAAATTAAAAGACGTTGAAAATTGGGATGAATGGAAATTTCAAGTGCGATTGATTATGACATCTCATTGTATTTTTGATATACTGAAAACAGAAAGGCCTGTTTTCAAAGACGGTGCGACGGACCCCGAACAGAAGTCACATTCGGACGCAACGGCTGCATTTTTGAAGAAAGATTCGATGGCTCAAAAATTAATTGTGACGTCCGTTGAGAGGAAACCGATGAGATTTATTATGAACTGTGTAACGGCCAAAGAAATGTGGGAGAAATTATTGAATATTTACGAAACAAAAATACGAGATAAAGACGCATGTATTACAGCAAAAATGGTACAGTCTTGTAAAGGACCCACAAGAAGAGAAAAATGGAGGACCTGCATCATAAACTAAAGGGATCTGGCGAAGAAACATCGGAAGGTATGGTAATAACCAAAATTTTAATGACGATACCACCTTCTTCCATTTCAAGTCCGCTTGGGATTCCACCGCCGAAGCAGAAAAATCGCTTGAAAATTTAACCTCTCGATTGTTGATCGAGGAAACACGTTTGAATCTCCAGAATAACTCTCTCGAAGATTCTGGAAACGGTGCGTTTATGGCTAAAGGAACAATAAATTCAAAGAAGAAATTTGACCACTTTACTCTTTCTCGAATTTACTAACATCAACGAGAAAACGTTGCATATTTTAATAAAAACGGTCAGCTAACTACGCTATGCTACCATGTCGAGGTGGTGGTATACATGATGATAGAGACTTTATTAATTTAATATAAAATATAAAAGGCTTTATTGCCTACAAGTATACAGACTAAACAAATGAGCGCGGCTCTTCATACCGCGTGTGGTTCTCATGGCATCTTATAATGCTCTACTGCACCGACGCTCCTCGCAGGTCGAGTCTCGCACAAGTCGCTCTCTCTCTCTCTCTCTCTCTCTCTCTATACTCACGCATGCATACATAAGAGCACGCTCAGGCGCAACACATATATTTACATACATCATACTACTATACAATATAAGTGTATATTCACAACAGCTACCATAATGGACAGGCATATGTAGCAGTGGCGCAAGACTAATGACCTTGCCTGGAAAAAAACAAATCATTATGGAAAATTTAACAAGCCTCAGGACTTGCTAAATGAAGCCAAGGCCGGCTCCCGGTTGTAGTGCCGATGATGATGATATGTAGCAGTGAGGTTTTTTTTTTTTTTAGTTTCAGTAGGAAGGTGAAAATCTTCAAAAGATACCTCTGGACCGATCCAGGGGAATGCTGGTTTTTTACCGACTGAACCCTCCTCCCGCCAGGCTTATATTCCTGTTGATCCCCGCGGAACTTTCTTTTAGATATTCCATCGCAGAGCGGGACAGAGTTTATCTGTTATTCCGCTAGTCGCATCGCAACTGCTGCATCATTTCACAGAGAATACCATTTGTTACGGACCCTACCTGTTTTGAACTAAGCATGTATTCTATTACTCCTCCCGGAGTAACTGTATGTCTCTCCAAAATCGTTCGCGCGGTCTCGAATCTCATGCTGTCTGTGAGTACGTGTTCCGCGCATTTTATATTTTGCCTTCGCAACACAGGCAGTATGGGTGGTTCACATGCTTATACTTGTGCAAGTATTGCCGAAAGCATCCACGTCCTGATATTAGCTGAGTCAGGGTCTAATTATCTGTTTGTATATGAGCTGCTTTACCTTGTGCGAGAGGAACCTCTAAGTTTCCACAGCACTCGTCTGCACAGGTTAAATTGTACTGAGGCTTTATGAAGGGAACTTTTGGTGTGCGTTGAGAATGACCAGTCGTTGGAAAGTGTTACTCTCAAATATTTTAGAGTTCAGGAAGATTTTATGAGGGTATTATTAAGCTTGAGTTTAATTTTGTTGTGGCAACGTTTAGTGTTGTTTGTGCAATGAGCGTTTTTGCCCTTAAACACTGTTAGATGGGTTTTGGTTAGGTTGAGTCGAATTTTCCATTTGTTAAAGTGTGCTGAGATATGCGGGAGAAAGTTGTTAACGTGGTTTCTTGCCGTTTTGACAAATCTGCTACTAGAGTAAATTAAAGTATCGTCAGCATAATTTAGCATTACAACACTAGGTGGAAGTTGGGAAATATCGTATGTGTATAGAAGATATAAAACTGGTCCGAGAATGCATCCTTGGGGAACACCCGCGGTTATGTTGCGAGTTTGTGAGAGGGAAGAGTTTATTTTGACCATGAATTTCCTACCAGAGAGATTAGATGCTAAGAGCTTTGTGATGTTGGAATTCAGAACAAATAAGGAGTGCAGCTTGGGAGTGCAGCTTGTTGTCGTATTGGGTGGATGTAAATGGATTTTAATATGATTACTTTCTTGTTTTCACAAAAAAGGTTAACTGCCGTGTATTCGATATTGAAAACATTGGCGAATTTCATTTTGGTGAATTGGAGTTTTTTGTGTAGTAGGATGCCGATACCTCCATGGGATCCAGTATTTCTAAGGTTTGAAATAAATATATTGTTGGGACTTTACACTGGGTAGGGAACACCAGAGAACTCGCCAATTGTAGAAAAGAAATGTTTATTCATAAACGTTGAACAAAAAACATATAGTAAAAAATTGAACACAAGAAAACTTGGTGCCAAGAAGACCTTTCCGTTACTAAAACTTTTCTGATGTACGCCAACCAGTTGCTCACAACGCTTCCAGTCGACACTTTATCTTTTACAATAATGTCCTAGACTACAATTTGGAGCACACCTGTAACTTTTCTCTTTTCTTTTTGGTATATGACTTTAAGGTTATGTTTACATTCTGAAATGATTCAAACGAAACATATATAATTGGGGATGGATACTCGGGAGTTAGATTTAAGCCACGTTTCTGAGAGGAGAAGAATGCCTGGGGAGAAGATGTTAACAAATAACCGTAAGTGGTCTTTATGGGGGTTGGAGCATATGGATTCTACCTTGAGGACGATTATAGATAGTTCAGCCATTGAGGGAGAGAATATGGTAGGTTATGAGTGAGAGAATCTGAATTTTTTTTCGATATCTGACATATGCTTCAACGTAGGAAGCATAGTTTGTAGACTCTTCATGTAGCCCATGGTGTCCAGGTTGAGGACAATAAAGTTGGAATTGTGTGACGTCGGGGTGTTTGGATTGTGTTGAGAATTGATCAATTGACAGCTGGTCTTGCCCAACACAACCGTCAGCCTGTGCGAACTTCACACAGTTCTTGGACTTGAAGTTGGCACTGATCCCATCTGTCAACCAACTGCCTGATTCAAACGCAAGAACAAGTAAAAGATATAGAAAAACGTGCCTTGAATTTTTGATCCAATTTTATCATGTGTATTCCGTGTCAATCGACAAATTTTCTTTTCGCAAATTAAATTAACATTTTAGTTCACTGCTAACTCTAGACTGTTATTTACTGAGGATCAACGAGCCCGATTCATTTATAACTCCAATAGGTTATGGGCCCAGGACAGCAGTAAAAGGGTTTCATCGGTCATCATCAAGGAAAGTGAAAGGAAAATTGACCAAAGCCGCCCAGAGCGGGAGAACTGGCAAGGACAACGTGATCCACAAATCGTCAAAATTCGGAGCAGCCATCGCATAGCAAATTATCCGTGAGTAACACATACGTAAGTCAAGTCAGTCGAATTGCAGCCTCTCAACAAAATGGACTCCGTCAAATCCCAGTTGGAAATGCTAAGCGAAGACAGCCAGGGCAACATCAACTTCATCTCATGGCGATTCAAACTGAACCTAGCACTGAAGAATAAGGACCTGTACGAAATCGTAACAGGAGACAAGCTCAGACCGACAGGCGCTGCGTCATCTGAAACCATCTCAGCTTGGATCAAGAAGGATGTTGAAGCTCAAATGCTGATAGGTCTAAATGTAAGCAGCAATATCGCAAACAAAATTGCCAACTGCAAGACTGCCAAAGATATGACAGACAAATTAACCAGCTTATACGGCACAAAGACTGATGTAACTTTAGAAATGGCCCGAATCAAATTCTTTGCCTTTGAATACGATGATAGCAAGTCAGTAGTGGAAAATTGTTTGGAGATCTTGGATCTGGCGGAAGAAGTGTCAACCTAAAATGATCCTATGAGAGAAAGTTGGATCATGACAAGGATCACGAGTGTGCTACCGCCAAAACTAGCGCACTTCAGGACTTCTTGGAACAATGTGACCGGAGCAACCAAGAATGTGGAAACTCTCATCGAACGTCTGAGACTTGAGGACGAGCGACTGAAGGAGACGACAAACCCAGAGGGAAACGCCAACAACGCCCTCCTGGCAAGACGTGAGAAGCCCAGGCAGTCGTCAAAGGGCAACCAGGACAAGACAACACTCGTATGCTACAAGTGTGGAGAAAAGGTCACATGATGAAGCAGTGCATAGGCAAACCGTGCGAGAAGTACATTGCCTACTGCAAAAAGAAGTACTCGTGCAACATATGCAAACAGAAAGGACATTTCGCCAAAGAATGCATTTCCAAGAAAAAGTCAAGCAGGTCTACAAGCGGAAGGCCACCAAGGGCGTTCCTGACCACAGCTTTTTCAACAGTGGATAGTGACATCTCGAAGGACAGGGCAACTTCGTGGTATCAAGACTGCGGAGCTAGTCAGTACATGACGTCTCATAGAGAATGGTTTCCACAGCTGGTCGAGCTGGACGAACCAATCTCAATAGTGATCGGAGACTCAACCAGGTTGGATGGCGTTGCAGTCGGGAACATCGAGATGGAGGCTTTTGACGGTCGGAAATGGTATCCAGTGGTACTTGAGGATGTTATTTACGTTCCAAAACTCAACTTCAATCTCTTCTCAGTAAGTCAGATGCTGGACAAGGGACACCTTCAGAAGGCAAATGGAAACTAGTCAACGTTTTACAGTCAGGATGGCAGGAAACTTGTGGCAATTGCCAAGCGCAAAGGAAACCTCTACAAAATGATGCTCAGGTTAGAAGAAGATACAAGTCCGATGACAATGTCAATCAAAACTTGGCACGAGAGACTCGCCCATCAAAATGTAAAGTATGTGAGGGATATACTGAAACGCAAGGGAATCAAACACATTGATGACTGGAAGCACTATGTGTGCAAGGGATGCTCACACGGCAGGAATCACCGAGCCCCACACCGAATCAACCCAAAGACAGCCCAGCAACCGCTAGATCTTGTACACATCGACACTGGAGAAATGAACATTCCGTCGTTAGGAGGAGCCAATTACTAGGTTATGCTCAAGGACGACTTCACCCACTACCGGAGCTGCTATTTCATGAAGACGAAAGGAGAAGCACCTGAGAAGATAGAGAGCTACTTGAGACTCGTGGAAAATCAGCTTGGGAGGAGAGTCAAGTGTTTGAGATCTGACAATGGCACGGAACTGAAAAATGCCAAAACCAAACAGATGTTGGACAAGCTGGGAATACTTCACACATTTACAAATGTGCACACGCCAGAACAAAACGGAAGGGTTGAGAGAGAAATGAGGACAATTGTCGAGGCAGTCCGGACAGTAATACATACCGAAAACTTGGACGAAAGACTGTGGGCCGAAGCAATGAACCATGTGATCTTCACGATCAACCAGACGGGAACCAGCAATGTGCCAGGGACAAGGCCTGCGGAACTCTGGTTCGGAAGAACAATAAAGATTGAAAAGCTGCGACCCTTTGGAAGTGAATGTTATGTACTGATACAAGGAAAGAAGAAGCAAAATTGACAAAAAGTCAGAAAAAGGAATCTTGGTTGGGTATGATATCGATTCACCCTGCTACAGGGTTTATCTGAAAGATAGGAGAGACATCATCAGCTCCGACAACGTAATCTTCGACGAGGAGAAAATGATACTGAGACAAGGCACTGAACCTCAGGCACGAGCACCCGAGGACAATCTCGAAAAGAAAGATGAAAGTAACAGCGAGACAGAATATGAACACGCAGAAGAGACCCACGAAAGTACCGAAGAGCCAAGTGACAACGAACAAGAGACAACGCCGCCACCAGAGCAGCCAGAAGGAAGAACCTTGCGAGATCGTCGGAACCTGCAACCACCGCCAAGGTACAGGAACTACCTTGCCAACATGTCAAACCGAGGCAACAACACAAGAGCAGCCATGATCGGTGAAACAGCAGATCTCCCGGTGAGCGAAGCACTCAAGGATCAGAAGTGGAGACGACGATGCAGGAGGAGTACGATTCTCTCATGAAAATGAAAACTTGGAGGCTGGTGGACTGTCCTGAAGGAGTGAAGCCGATCACTTGTCGTTGGGTACTTGGAGAGAAGGCAGACGGGAGACTCAAGGCCACACTCGTGGCGAGAGGATTTGAACAGAAAAAGGGAGTGGATTATGGAGAATCCTTCAGTCCAGTAGCCCGCCATGCATCCATTCGCCTGCTTCTAAGTCACGCCGTGTCAGAGAAAGTGAAGCTGGTGTCATTCGATGTTAAAACGTCATTCCTGTAGGGGAACCTGGAACGGAATGTCTACATGAACCAGCCTGAAGGGTTCGACGACGGATCAAGGAAAATCTGCAAGTTGGACAAGAGTCTCTACGGGCTCAAACAGGCTCCAGGATGTGGAACGAGAGGGTCACCGCACACCTTGAAAGGAAGATAGGCCTGACAAGTACAGATGACGACCCGTGTATCTACTACAACGTTTACAGGAGCATTATGCTCTCACTCTTCGTGGATGATGGATTGGTAGCTGGAAAAGATGAAGATCAGATATACAAGCTTCTGAATGAGATAAGCAAGGAATTTGAGATCACATACAGCAAGAAAGTAAAGGACAAGTTGACATACATTTTCGTGAACCAGCCCAGCTACACGGAGAAAATACTGAAGAAAATGAAACTCGAACAATGCAACCCACCGTCCACACCAATTGAGCAAGGAATGATCACTAAGAAGACAGACTTCAAGAACGATGAGCCACTTCCGGCGAACAACAACTGTCGGGAGGCGATAGAAAGCTTATTGTACCTAGCTACAATCACCAGGCCGGACATCAGCTTCGCCGTGAACTACCTGAGTCGATTTTGCAACAAGCCAATGAGGAGCCATCAGGCGATGGTGAAACGTGTGTTCCAGTACCTGAGAGGGACAACCACAGCCGGAATTCATTTTGGAGGAGACCAGACACTCATGGCCTACACCGACTCAGACTATGGAGGAGACTCGGAGACAGGACAGTCGACAAGCGGAGTGTTAGTGATGAGGGGAGGACCAGCGATCTGGTACTCACGAAAGCAGCGTCTGGTAGCGACTTCAACCGCAGAAGCCGAGTATCGAGCAGCAGTGTCAGTAATCGACGATGTGTGCTGGATCAAGCGAATCGCGCTGGAACTGGGTATCCTGAAAACCGACCAGGCAATCACCTTGCACGTCGACAACATGTCAGCCATACGCATACTGCAGAATGCACACGAGGGAAAGACAAGCAAGGGAAAGAAGCATATTGAGATACCACGAAAGTACATCCAACAACACGTCGACAAGACCGTGACACTGCGACACGTCGGGAGCAGCAGGCAGATTGCAGACATTCTAACCAAGCCACTGAACAGGAGAGTCTTTGAGACGCCCCGCCGTAAATTGATCAAGGAGGAGTGTTGAGAATTGATCAATTGACAGCTGGTCTTGCCCAACACAACCGTCAGCCTGTGCGAACTTCACACAGTTCTTGGACTTGAAGTTGGCACTGATCCCATCTGCCAATCAACTGCCTGATTCAAACGCAAGAGCAAGTAAGAGATATAGAAAAACGTGCCTTGAATTTTTGATCCAATTTTATCATGTGTATTCCGTGTCAATCGACAAATTTTCTTTTCGCAAATTAAATTAACATTTCAATTCACTGCTAACTCTAGACTGTTATTTATTGAGAATCAACGAGCCCGAGTCATTTATAACTCCAACAGATTGTTTTTGATGACATCTGCGTATGATGTTCCTGACCTTTTAGGTTCTGGTAATGTGTTTGTGGTATTAGTTTGGTTGGTGCGTATTTGTTGGTTGCACTTAGCTTCATTCGTCTTTGAAGAATTTCCAATTTATGAGGGCACTGGGAGTAATTAGCTGGATGTGGGCGTCCGCAGTTACAGTATGTCACTGTCGTTTCCTTAGTGATAATAGATCTATCGGGGTTTGTGGTTGGGATGTTTCGTGGTTCCATACTTGACTTTGCATTCTCCTGGTTGATGTTCATCGGCACATCTGCCGCATCGTATATTTAGGTGGCAAGCCACCGCAAACTGTCCCAAGCCTTGGCATCGCTTGCAATGAAGGATACTTTGTTTATGAGGCTCCTCGATGCTGATTTTATGCGTAAACAAGTACTTAATTAGTTTGAGCTTGTTGGTGTCTTCATTTGGTGCGATTTGGATAATCCGTAGGTTCCTTAAGTTATTTTCCCGCATGTACGGAGTTTGAAAATAGTCTAGCTTGTGGATTTTCAGGTCTGGACAAATTCTAAAGATCTCTTCTTCGTTGGTTCAAGTTGGGTCGATGTGTCTAATGATGAATGTTGTTGGTTTGAGCTGATGGTGTTGCGAGGTAAAAAATGGGTGTCGTAGGCCGCCAAGTTTTCTAACGGTCTTGTCGTGATCAAGCAGAGTTGTGGTTGCAATGGAGATAGAGGAACCTCCGATGTTTGTGGTGAAGTTGCGGTGTCCTAGGCCTTTTTCTACTATTATGATTATTTCCTTGATACTGGTTACGTTTTTGATATAGATTGGTCTAACATTTATGTGCTGAGCAGGCAGGGGACTCGGTGCTGGCTTGGCTTGGTTGCTGGATTCCTTACGGGATGGTGTTAGTTGTTTGGGGGGAGATGTTTTATGGTTTAAGCTGGGAGAGAGCGTTATTTCCATACTGGCGTTGTCACTGTTTTCGGGGAGTTGCTGCAGGGAGAGACTTTTCTTGTGGAGTTGCTTCACATGTGTTGTAAGTTGTTATATGTATTGCACGGCTTTGTGGAATTTTTTTTCGTAGTCAATGTGTTTTCCTTGACTTTCCATGTTTGTGGTCTTCTTCGCAGAGTTTTGTAGAGTTTTGATGGCTCCGCTTTTCCTTTCTAATATGTAGTCGCGGGTAGTACTGGGATAGTTGTCTGGCATCTGTAAAGACAGATTTCGACTAGGACATCCAGCGACGATTACACGTGTTTGTATTGTTTTTTGTTTGTTTTTATGGTAATTAGAACTTGTCGCAATATTCACGAATAAACGCAATATATCACACAAAATTTACGCAAAGTCACAAGATTTGATGTGAACCGCAATTGATCGATGACGGCTTAACATCGGCGAATTCAACTCTATTTATGTACGAGCACACGATGGCCGATGACGAATATGACAGAATGAATGAACGAACGGCGAGTGAATGAGCGATTACACTTTTTTTTTTAAACTGTATTTATCAACCGTAATTTTATCTTGTACATTTAAGTGATACAGTGACTTAACATTAACTTTGTAACAACTGTTTACATGCAATTATTACGACGGCGTCGGCTCAAACTACAGCGTATTGCGATTCTGTCAATGATACTACAACCATCATTGTATCAATTACTTATTCATCAGGAAACATCATTTGTGACCTAGAAGCCGAGCAAAAGCAAGAAAATAAAAAAAGGTAGAATTAATTGGAATTCAACTATTGCGGATCGGCAATTAAATGTGCTGGAGAAATGTAGTACATTCGCAGTGGATGTGTTGTATGTCCGGACGCCGTGCTTCCTCGGTTGAGGGAAGAGCGGGGACCTTTTCTTTTCTAGAGGATGGTAAGACGTCTTCTGTCTATCTTCTTTTTTAGCTCGTCACGACATCCACCTATGTATCTCGATTTAACCATTTATTTTTCGAAACGATCTTACCGCAAGGAATTTAACAGAGATTGATTTGATGTTTTATATTTTACTTTCTTTATTTCTTCAATGTATTTTAATTATTATCTTTTTACTACGCGGTTTACAATTTATTTGTCTTATTTACTTTTTAATTGATATTGTTTATTTGTTTTTATTTCTTTTAATTCTTGTTTTAGTTTAAATTAATTTTTATTTATTTTGATACATTTTTCTTTTCATCTATTTAACTCAAACTGAAAAAACTGAACTAACTCTCCAGTCGACTGCTTCTCAACTAATTTTTTCTATTCTATTTTCTCTCTGTGACTTTTCACATTAATCAATTTGGACGAAAATCCAAGTTACTATGTTTTGAATAAATAAAAAGGTGCAGGTTATTAAGTGTGCTGTAACTGGTAATATTGTGAATGTTTATGAATGGTATGTATTAAGTGAGAATGTAATATATGTTAAGTGAAGTTTTTAAGGATGTGTTAGGAGATTCAGTGTTAAATTTAATAAGGGTAGTATTCTGGAATACAACAGATGCTAGTTGCGCAGCAGCTGGCACCAACTGGCCGATTGTCACCACGATGAGGTCATAGCGTCCCCTTTTGAATTGGCAGTTATGCCCAATGAGTCAGTCCGCCACCAGCTATCATCGCGCGCACACCGTCCGAGTCATTGCTGCTGATCCTACATAAATTAATAAATAAATAAACTCAATCTCATGTAGAGAAGGTGAATTGTTTTGCGTTATTAATGATTTATAAACCAAGTCGCATCCGACTTAGACAATAAAAAACCTAAGGACCCACCTCGAGTTCAGTTTTGGTTTTCTTGCGGTTCTGTTTCGCTGCAAGTTTCATCGGGTTCCTCTCTACAAGGGAACAGCGGGCAACATCAAACATTCCCGTTACATTTTCTGGTCCTTGGAGCCGGATCCAACAACCTGTCGATCTACTCATCGCCGCTCAGTTCGCGGAACTAAATCACATCCAGTGCTTAATTAGATTTACATCATCGCCGCCCAGTTCGCGGCACATCGACAACTGCCAGTCACCTCGACACAAATCAAGGAACTGAAGAAGAAGAAGAGAAGCAATAAGGACAAAAACAACGACGACCTTTTGAGAAACATTCAGTGTGGATATAAGTTTGTAAACCAACGCGACAACAGCAATGGAAAAATAAATCGCCGCGCAGTACGCGGCACAGGGCCAAATGTCGCGAGCATTCGCCAACCTGAAGAAGCGAGGGCCATCAACGGTAAGTGCTGTACAAACCCGTAGAGACAATTTACAGGGCAAGTGGAAAGAAATCCGTGACCGGCACGACGACATCCTGGAGCTGGCGACGTCGGAGACAAGGTACCACCGCTACTTCGCGGAGGACTTCCTCGAGTCAGCCGAGGAGGTCTACTTGGAGGAGATGACGTAGATCGCCGAAGAGCTTCGTGGCCTCAACATGGAACCACCGACAACATCCAAGGCCGCGGCCGCACTGGTGACACCCCGCGCCAACCCCCGCAAGCTGCCTCTAGTGCAATTGCCGACATTTTCCGGAAAATACTCGGAATGGCGGCCATTTAAGGACCTGTTCCAGGCGGTATTGGCGGATCACCCTGATCTGACCGACGTCGAACGACTCTATTATTTGAAGTCGAGCCTCCGCGACGACGACGCCCAGGCCATCAAAAACATCCCGGTCACGGAGGAGAATTACCAGCGAGCCTGGAACAAGCTGGTGGAATACTTCGATAATACTCGTGCATTGATTCACTCTGCCTTGAGTACCCTCTTCCAGGTACAGATTGTCGGAAAGGAATCTGCTGCCGGCTTGCGCCATCTCCGCGACACGACAAATGATGCAGTCGAAACCCTGGATGCGCTCGGCCGCCCCGTGACCGCCCGGGATGACATACTTGTCTACTTAACAACACAACGCATGGACCCCCGCGCCGCTCGTGACTGGCAAACGGCGCAAGGCAACACCAGCCAGCCACCCACGCACCACCAGCTCGATAACTTCCTGAAGACAAGGATCGAAGCTTTGGAGTTCGTCGAGCTGCCCCGGACCGCCATCGATCAACCCCAGCGTAACAGACCCGGCCAGACGGAGCACAACACCAAAGCGCGCCTCTCAGTGCACACGGCCTCACCACCTGCCCAGAAGCCCCCTGCCCGCTGGTCGGCCTGCAGAACAGACCACTACATCGGATCGTGTGAGGGATTCCGGGCCCTGAGCCCGGAAGAGCGAAGGTCGCACGTCACCAAACGGGGCCTTTGTTTCAACTGCCTAGGAAGGCATTTACACCGTGACTGTCCATCGACATCCAGATGCCGGTAGTGCCAAGGGCGGCACCACACCTTGCTGCATACCATAACGATCACGACCAACCTGAATTCGGAAAGAGGCACAAGCCCAAGCTTCAAGGCGGCCAGATCCCCGGGGTGTCATCTCACGCGATCAGCGCCCCGCCCGCCCGGGCGATCCTCCTGGCCACAGCACGCGTCCTCGTCCAGTCGGGCTCCCAACGCAGACTGGAGGCTCGGGCCCTACTGGACCCCTGTTCAGAGGCCACCTTTATATCGGAATCACTCGCCCGGCGACTGCACCTGCGCCGGCGCGCATCATTCATCCCAGTCCATGGAGTCGGGGGCGCCCGCTGCCAGACGGCGAACGCCCTATCATCCGTCACCATACTGCCCCGGACCAAGAGCTCGCAAGGCTGGGCAGTCGACGCGCCCATCCTGCCCCATCTGTCGGACTACGTGCCACCTCCACGACTCCTGCCAACCGATATCTCTATTGTGGCGGGCCTGGAATTGGCAGACCCAGACGTCTCATCAGCAGAAAACATAGATTTAATCATTGGCGCTGATGCATATCCGGCGATCATTACCGCCGGATTAAGGAAGTCCACAAACTCTGACGTGATCGCCCAGGCTACGCACCTTGGGTGGATACTAACGGGTGCAGCTGCCCGCGGCCGACGGCATACCAACACCAACACCAGCCGCCCTCTGACCAGTCACCAGATCAGCGTCGACCGCGAGCTGCGCGACCTCCTGGAAAAGTTCTGGATTCAGGAGGAGGTCTCTCCCCACCCAACCGCTCTGACCTTGGAGGAGCAAGCATGCGAGGCTCACTTCACCTCAACCACCAGACGCGACCAGCAAGGCCGCTACATACTTCGACTGCCTCTGAGGCCTAACATAACGGAGCTGGGAGATTCGCGCAGCGTCGCCCGTGCAGCATTTCGACGACTGGAGAGCAGGTTCCAGCGCCAACCCCAGCTCCGCGATCATTACAAAAAATGCATGGAGGAATACCTCGAGCTTGACCACATGACTCAAGTGGACACCACGAGTGCGGACACCCAGAAACATGGATTCATTATCCCACACCATGGGGTGTACAAGGCGTCTGACCAAACACCCAAGATCCGCGTGGTGTTCAATGGTTCCGTCCAGCCGGAGACTGGAATCTTCATCAACGAGTGCCTCTATGTTGGACCAAAGCTCCAGAGTGACATTTTTGACGTCCTGTTGCGCTGGCGTGCGCCCCGATATGTCTTCTCTGCGGACATTGCGAAGATGTACCGACAAATAAGGATTGATGAGCGGGATCGCCACTATCAGCAAATCCTGTGGCGATCGTCAACCACCGGCGACGTTAGGGTCTACTCGCTGAACACTGCGACTTACGGATTCGCGAGCTCCCCGTATCAGGCAATACGCACGCTGAAGCAGTTGGCTCTCGACGAGGCCGCACGATTCCCCTTAGCAGCACAAGTGCTCATGAGAAACACATACGTGGATGACATCTTCGCTGGCTCGGACACTCTCACAGAGGCACAGCTACTGAAGCAGCAGCGCAGCGACCTATTGTCGGGGGGCGTCTTCCCCCTCAGCAAATGGACCGCCAACCACCCGTCGCTGCTCTCCTACCAACCAGACGAGCTAGGGACCTGCCCCACTTGGCCCCCAGCTGACGCCCACTCAATTTTAGGAATCCAATGGCGACCCCAGGAAGGCTGCTTCACATTCCATTTCCGAGATTCAACGGGCAACGCGGCCCTCACCAAACGGGCGCTCCTCGCATTTATCGGCCGCCTCTACGACCCCCTGGGATGGATCTCCCCAGTCGTGATAAGATTCAATATATTCATGCACGAACTGTGGCCCTTGGGACTCGGGTGGGACGAACCCCGCCCCCCTCCATGGGGTCCCGATGGCCTGAACTCGTCGCAGATCTACGGCAACTACCCGCACTCCGCATCCCTCCATGGACCGGCTGCGCCAACACCCACCCATCGATGGAGCTCCACGGATTCGCCGCCGTCTCACAGGCCGCCTACGGTGCCGTCATCTACCTCAGGACATTAGGCGCCCCGTTGAAATCATCTTGCACCATCCTCGCTTCCAAGACCAAGGTAGCCCCTTTGAAGCAGGTATCCCTGCCACGTTTGGAGCTGTGTGCCGCACTGCTGCTGACGCGCTTGATGAAGTGCGCCCTCACCATCATGTCAACCCAGAACGCCCCACTCCGCCTCTGGTCAGATTCCACCGTCCTCATATCATGGATCCATGGTGCGCCGAGCCGAAGGAAAACTTACGTGGCCAACCGGGTCTCCGAAATCCAGACGACTATACCGGGCGCCCACTGGCATCACGTCGCCGGCATCCAGAATCCCGTCGACTTGGCGTTTCGCGGAGCGTCGGCGGACCAACTGCGCTCGCCGTCACTACGGGAGGACGGCCCCGAGTTCCTCAAAGACAGCATACCATGGCCCTGCACCCACACCGCCGTCCCGGAGGTGGACCTGGAATGCCGCTCCGCAACCAGCCACGTCATAAGCGCCCCACGAGTGGACAACGAGCTGCTGATGCGATACTCCCAGCTCCCCAGACTCCTCCGCGTGACGGCCAGATGCGTCGAATTTGCCCGGTGACTGCAAAAAAACAACCATGCCGGGGGGGAGACCGTGCCCGAGCCCCGGCCCAAACACTCCCACCGAATTAACCCCTTCGCAAATGGACTCAGCACTCATGCTCTGGGTCTCCTATGTGCAAAGAGTCCACTTCCACCGGGAAATAGCATCGCTCACCAGAAACTCATCCGTCGCTAAGGACAGCCTGCTCATGCGCCTCAACCCGTTCCTCGACCCGAACGGACTCCTGCGTGTCGGGGGTAGACTGCGCCACTCCCCACTACACCCCGATGAGAAGCACCCTCTCATCCTCCCTTCCGGATCCTTCCTCTCACTGCTCCTCGCCCGAGATGCCCACGACAAGACCCCCGACGGTGGCACGCAACTGTCACTCAACCATCTACGGTAGCGATTCTGGATTCTCCGAGGATGACAACTGGTCAAGGGAGTAATCTTTCGCTGTCTCCGCTGCTGGCGACACTCATCATCCCCGGCCCTTCAACTCATGGGGGGCACTGCCGGCCACCCAAGTGCGGCCCACCAGGCCATTCCTACACAGCGGAGTCGACTACGCCGGACCAATGGCTATCAGGTGTTCGAAGAGTGGAACCAGGAGCACGTTCAAAGGATACATCGCCGTGTTTGTATGCTTCGCCACCCGCGCGGTGCACCTGGAGGCCGCCTCCGGGTACTCAACAGAGGACTTCCTCCGGGTCTACCACCGCTTCGTGGCTCGAAGAGGAATCTGTGCAACACTGGCCAGTGACTGCGGCACCAACTTCGTCGGCGCGGATAAAGAATTACGGGGGCTATTCGCCCAGGCAACAAAGCAAACCACTGAGATTGCCCACCTCCTCGCTAATGGGGGTGCCGAGTGGCGATTCAACCCCCAATCAGCCCCTCAATTCGGGCGAATTTGGGAAGCCTCTGTAAAGCGAACCAAGTTCCACTTGAGGCGCGTTATCGCCGACGCAGTCCTGACCTTCGAAGAGCTCTCCACCCTGCTGGCCCAAGTGGAATCCTGCCTCAACTCGCACCCACTCCAGCCACTGAAGGATGACCCGACCGACCCGGCGGCGCTCACACCCGGACACTTTCTTATTGGAGGCCCGACCTCGACCATCCCGGAGCCGTACACACTTCAACCCCCCATATCTCGGTTGTCGCGATCAAAGTTACTGCGGGACATGTACGAACATTTCTGGTCGCGGTGGTCCGCAGAATACAGCCAGGAACTACAACACAGGCCAAAGTGGCAGAGCCGAAACCCCAACGTCGCAGTGGGGCAACTGTGCGTGATCAGGACTGAGCTGGCACCCCCCAGCAACTGGCACCTAGCGCGAATCCTTAAGGTGCATCCTGGCTGAGACGGACTCGTGAGGGTGGCAACGCTTCGGTCTGCTGCGGGTAGCCTAACGAGACCCGTTTCCAAACTAAGTATCGTCCCATTTGAGGGGGACAGAACATCGGACCAGCATCAATCGGCGGATGAACATCACCAACGCCAGCCGCATAGCCCCCCCCCCCCCCCGCGCCGGGCATAATTATTCGCCAATGATTGGCGAAGGCGGGCGGGATGTTGCGGATTGGCAATTAAATGTGCTGAAATGTGCTGGAGAAATGTAGTACATTCGCAGTGTATACCAGTTGCGCAGCAGCTGGCGCCAACTGGCCGATTGTCACCAGGATGAGGTCATAGCGTCTTGGGATCGCTTGCAATGTAGAATTTCTTGTTTGTGGGGATCCTCGATTGCGATTTTTTGGGTAAATAAATATTTAATTTGTTTAAGTTGCTTGATATCTTGATTTGGTGGGATTTGTATGATCCGGAGGCTGAGGTTTTTTATGTTGTTTGTATGGCGAATCATGTATGGTCTTTGGAAGTAGTCCAGCTTATTAATCTTTATTTGTCGAACCAGATGTTCAATTTGCCATAAGCAAACAAAACCCGAATTCCAGTGCATATCCTCATATGCACTATAATTTCATGAGAATTCATAAAACTGAATTTTTATCTTAAAACGAACATTGGGCACCACACCCAGTGTATCTAAATCGAGATTTTGCGTTTGAACCGTTCGTTTCGAAATACAAATCTCGATTTGTTTCCGTTTATAAAGGAACAAGTATCGTGATCTCGTGCGGCCAGTACTATAACATTCACTGTCCCTGGGGGAAGTACCCCAGGAGTATATCTAAATTGTAAATAGAAGAATAGAGGAATCCTGAAAAATAAAAACCACTTGGAAATAAAATACGTGAATAAACTTGTTTCATTTTAACTTGACTGGTGGCTAGAGCTGTGACATCCCCAGGAACACACAATTCTTTTCAGCATTCCCGTGTCAAGCAACCCCGGCGGAGGCGGTATCTTTGGAAGCCGGAAATTACGGCGTTACACACTACGATCGGTCGCTACTCTTCCCTCAGGTTTTGACGAAGCACGGTGGCGACCGCAACGGGCCTTCTCAGAAGCAGTCTAAAGAGATCCCTCATCCTTTTAAGGACAAGGAGAGACGCTACCTGAGAAAACGGCTAACTAAACACGACAAAGGTAGCTGGTTTGCTATTCTATCATGATCAACTAATGATCTAAATGTTATGGAAGTCCTAGATCCTTTTGTATTTGTGCTGAAATTCCGGTGACTCAGGACATTTTGCAGTGTTTGAATTATAGAGCTTTTTTGCTGGTCAGGTTTTTGACGTATATTGGCGGGGGTCCTATAACATTCATTGTCCCTGGGGGAAGTACCCCAGGAGAATATCTAAATTGTAAATAGATGCTTAATGCTGAAAAATAAAAACCACTTTGAAATAAAATACGTGAATAAACTTGTTTCATTTTAACTTGACTGGTTGCTGGAGCTGTGGCAGCCCCACGAACACATAATTCTTCTCAGCATTCCCGTGACAAGCAACAAGTAACTTTGGAAGCCGGAAATAGCGGCGTTACGCACTACGATCGTCGTTACGCTTCCCTCAGGTTTTGGCGCAGCACGGCGGCGACCGCAACGGGACTTCTCAGGAGTGGTCTAAAGAGATCCCTCATCATTTTAAGGACAAGAAGATACGCTACCTGAGCAAACGGCTAACTAAACACGACAAAAGAATATGGCGGCAGCGGTGGGATGATTCCAAATAACCCCCACCAGGGGAAATTAGCAGAAAACACAGAGCACATTTTGGATGACTCCAAACATCCCCTGGCAGGCAATAACATAAGGAAAAGTGAACAGTGTAATGAAGAATAATTTAATCCGTCAAGAACTGTCAAATAATAACTGCGTTTCCTGGGGCTATACAGCGAAAATAGTGAACAAATAAAAAAATAAAAAATTTCAAATAATATAAGCGTTCCCTTGGGGCTAAACACCGGAGATAGTGATGGTGAAAACAAAGGCGAACAGTGGAGACAGCCACATCCAGCGGCGACGACAGCAGCAGTGACACCGGCAAGAAAATGCTTAAGTTTTGTGAGGTGGACAACAGCCACGAGCCCCGTCAACATTACATGGACAACAGGTTCCAGCTTTTGCAGAGTGAACCACAGGTACTCAGGTATAATAGTTCATTATTTACATTAGATATACAGTGCAAAATTCAAGGAGACTAAGAGAGATCCGCAAACAAAAGTTAATTTACTTTTGTGAAGCTAATTTGTTTGCTAAATAAAGAAGAATTTTAAACGTCAATCTTATCATTCTGGTGATAGTAATCAACTCCCCAAAATAAAGTAAATTCCTTTTAATTTTTTTTTACAATCAAAATGGGATGCCAGGATCAAATTAAAAAAACAATTTTTTTTGTCAATTTAAAATACACATGTTTCTTTAAACAAATTACTTAAATTTTCTTTATACAAAGCGGAAAACGAAAAAAACCCCTCTAAGTCTAAGAGAATTTGAAAACTTGTTAACCTAATTTGATAGTTGATTTACTTGTTTCTGCATCCTAACGAGAGATTTACGCATACAAAGTTAAAAATATATATATTCACATAAGTGCCCCAATGGGATAAATACACAAACCTAAAATTAGTCAAGGGAACAATAAAAATTTTCTGTTTACTTATATAATAGAGACAAAATTTAAATATATTTTTTCTTTTAATAAATTTATATAATCGTTTATCAAAAACCTTTTCTATACATATACACATACAATCTTATTTCCAAAACTATTTCAACTTCTTTGGGGAAGATTTTTCTTACACTTCTTAGTGATAACGGAAGGAAAACGGAAAGTTAAAGTCCTTGGTACATATCTTTGGCGTCGTTCTGGACTTTTGTGTGTTGGGTTTTTCTTTTGTATCTGTTTGGTCTTTGCCGACCGAGAAATGTGTTCGGAGAAGATCTCTATAATTTCTGCCGACCGAGGAATGTCGTCGGGGAAATGTAAAATGTATCGGCACTCGTTCGGCCAACATGTAAATTACTGCGTACTGCAATCTGCACGTACTACAAACACGTCCTGCGTAATGCACTCTGCTCGTTCTGTGAACACGTACGCAACTTCCCCCAATAGCTGCGTTTTGTGGTGGGCCGTGGGTATGTCCAGGAACAATGGTGTCTCCTGGCGTGCAGTGATATTGTTTGGTGTCGTTCTGAAACAATCGCTAATCAAATGGAAAAGAGTAGCTTTAAGTTGCTTGACTGCCGCAATCCCAAGATATAATCTTCCAGCGTGAAATAACCAACTCTTGAACGTTTCAAAGGTACTAAAGGTTTACTTTTATTGATTACGATTACTAGCGATTTTAAAGGATTTAAATTCCTTGGTCCTGTGTCTTTCAGCAGTTGACGTAGAAGAGTTTGTTTTTGGTTGCTTGACAACCAAATTCGATTATGCCAGCTAGTTGCTCTGATACAAAAATAGTGATAAATAAATACGACAAATAAGGACAAAGAAAAATCCTTAAAAGAAAACAGAAATATACCTGGTAAACAATGTAAATTACTATGTAATACAGTACATTTTATGGCTTAACTAAAATGGATCTGTACATCGTAGCACGATTGAAAAAAAGTAAATAGAATCCCTTATTTGAGATAAGTTTTATTTTGTGGAAATGACCCACAATCAACACTTACTATTAAACACATTAATACTAAGAAAAGTAAAACCAAAATTCAAAGTTTTTGTGAAAACAAAAAAGTAATCATATTAATATCCTGTTGCGGATTCGCATTCGAAACAACCAGCGAATTCGCAATAACTAGATGTGGCATCACCTTTAACAATGTGAGCAATCAGCTGACATTTATGAATTCTGTTGGTTGTCACTTGACAACCATTTTTATGTTTTGATTACTCTCTTACTTTATCTGTTGACGAGCACGGAGTTACAAACCTATTACATCCAATAATCTAGTAAATAAAAGTTATCTGAAAGTAAATTAAACCAACCATTGTTCTTATTGCCGCCTGGAGAAGGAGTATTTCCGGGATTGCGCATTCAACATAGGTATTAATTCCTCTTTTCACAGCATTACTTTTAAAATTATTGCAGAACGACATTCATCAGTCGGTGAAGTCCAACAACGCCGCACCAACGTGCACGTCAGGAGACCGCATGGTTCCTGACGCCAGCCCACAACACAATAAGAACCCGGTGTTCGTGGAAGGTGTGTTCAACGCTTGTTGAACATTCATATCCCTTTACATCCACCCAACACGAGAACCAAGCTTCCCTGAATCTGACGTATCTCAAATAATCAGACAGACCTCCCCGCACCATTCATAATCGGTGGAGACTGGAACGCTCGACATACAGAATTCAACGACATAAAGAATAACAAATACGGTTGCCAACTTTTGGACCTCCTCCCTTCTCACCCATATACGTACATCGACAGTCCACTACGGCCAACTCGTATCACCAACTCGACGCAGTCAACAATTGACCTCTTTCTCAATTCGGCTGATGTCTACTCAACGAGATGATAACACTCTCATTCCTAATTCTCAGTTTGGCTTTTGTGAGCGACACTCCACTTGCCATGCTCTACTAAAACTTACACATGATGTCACAACTGGTCTGGAAAACCAATGCCCTACCGTGTGTATATCTCCCGATATTTCCAAAGCGTTTGGTTGTGTCTGGATGCCAGGATTTCTTTATAAGCTGCACTGTTTATTTGGTCTGAATTCCAACATCACAAAGCTCCTAGCATCTTATCTCTCTGGTAGGAAATTCATGGTCAGAATAAACTCTTCCCTCTCACAAACTCGCAACATAACCGCGGGTGTTCCCCAGGGATGCATTCTCGGGCTGCTTTTATATCTTCTATACACGTCCGATATTCCCCAACCTCCACCTAGTGTTGTAATGCTAAATTATGCTGACGATACTTTAATCTAATCTAGCAGTAGATTTGTCAAGGCGCCAAGAAACCCCATTAACAACTTACTCCCGCACATCTCTGCATACTTTAACAAATGGAAAATTCGCCTCAACCCAACCAAAACCCAGCTAACAGTGTTTAAGGGTAAAAACGCTCACTGCACAAACAACACTAAACGTTGCCACAACAAAATTAAACTCAATCTTAATAATACCCTTATAAAACCTTCCAAAACTCTAAAATATTTGGGAGTAACCCTTTCCAACGACTGGTCATTCTCAACCCACATAAAAAATTCCCTTCATAAAGCCTCAACACAGCTCAACCTCTGCAGACGAGTGTTGTAGAAACCTAAAGGCCTCTCTCTCAAGGTAAAATAGCTTATCTATAAACAGATAATCAAACCGACACTTACATACGCTTGCCCATTATGGTACCACATATAACCCTCTTAAATGGAGAAATTACGAGTTTTTGACCGAAATTTTTTCCGGTTTATCACTGGCTTACACCGCAAAACCAACTCATATAGATACCATAGCAACAACGATCTTTACAACACCGCGGACATCGAACGACTGGATAGACGGATCCTAGAACTGCCGATAAATTTTATAGAACACCTTCCTGTTACGTGACGTTCGGCAATCCACCGCCCCCATCATTTATTTGTTTTAATATAATTTAAGTTTAACATAATGTGATGGTAAGTTGGTGGAGTAATTGCACGATCCACATGTAAGTGTGCGGACACATCCCAGTTCGAGTGTGGATCGTGTACAAGGTTCGAATTCGGTTGGAAGTGGATGTCTATGAGTGAGAGAGAGAAACAGCAAAGGGAATTTTCAATTCCGTTTGTTTTGGTTTTTCGGTTTTTGTTTTGACATGTACGGTTTTTGAGTTCCGTTTTTCGTGAATTTAGTTAAAGACCGTTTTGTATTAACAGTAAAACAGTAGATGTCGGCAGTAAAAAAGAGCAGTTGGAAAAAGGAACAACGAAGGAACGTCAACGTCCCGTTTTTAAGATGTTAAAAATTGAATTACAATAGGAAGAAAACTTTAATATTCGGGTTGAAAATGTTGAACTGAGAATTGAAAGTGTAAAACAAAGTAAAGAAGTTTTGAATGTGAATGTACAAACTATTGAATACATTGTTATAATAAAATGCTGAAATTCGTTGTGGAGTGTACGCAGTAGGACTTTTTCTTTGATTGATGAACTGGCGGGAGTGCACGGAGCCGTTTGGGTAGCATCCTATTGCATTGCTTCAGCAAAGTCCAATGACTGAAGTGTCCTCGAAGACCAACAAGTCGAAGTGGTTGAAACTAATCCCGGAGCTGAGACAGATTCTTGCCTTGTGCGACTAAATCCTCAAAATAGCGATGGACCCGTTCGAGAAGGACTAGTGCCTTCTTTCATACTCAGTACTCTACCAGGCACAACAAAGGGAGGTCCAACGAGCAAGGAAAAGGGTATAACACTGGAACAACACAAAGTCCGAGGGAAACCAGATTCGTTGACATCATCAGCTAATAGGCAAGGCGTTGGCTGGTGCATTGGCCTATAACAGCGGCACACGTGAGTACCTGGGGGAAGGTACTACCAAGGTACGTGACAATTGAATTTACAATACAACTAACACCACATAAAAACACATCACATTTAATTTAAATTTACATCACATAAAATACATTACAATTTACATCAAATAAAATACATTACATTCCTAACAATCCCAACACGATAATAACAGACCTACCATCACCCTCCTCCAATACGGAAACTCACTACCGTAATTGTTTCCAAATCAAGATCCTCTTCACCTCAGACAGACTGGTTAACGATCTAAACGAGGGCGCGTACCACAAAACCGAACTGGCACCCAATCATTTCAAATACAGCAACATCCAACCATTCTCGAAGATTCTTACTTTTAACACAGAACCGAATAGCGCCCCCTTCCTTCAAGAACATACCTGACCATATCCCTTACTACCCTCAATCAAAACAAGATGTCCCACATCCATAACTAAAAATTGTAAACATTATTTTTAAGTCAAATTCGAATTGTCACTATCATTGCAATATTAAATATTGTAAATTGTAAATAGGATTAGATTAAGTTAGATTAAGTTATGTTAAGTAATTTGAAGTAGGCTAAGTTAAAATAAACAGAGTTCCTGGTTTTTCTTCTGACATTTTCCAGGAAAAACAAAATTAACAATGTATCTAAACCCCCCCGCCCGCTTAAATCCTAAGCACATGTAAAAAAGAACTGTTTGAAAAATGTTAACAAAGAACATGTACACACCTATTATGTAACCAATCTATTATAAGTTAGCTCTATTATTTATTGTAACGCTTAATTTTGGGTCTAATAAATGCAGTAAATAAAAAAAAAACATGCGTTATGAACATCCCGCTCATTTGTTTAATCTGTATACTTATGGGCAATAAAACCTTTTATATTTAATGTTAAATTAATAAAGTCTCCATCATTTGTTTATACCACCACTTCAACAAGCATTGGTAAAATATATTCCGGGTTGGTGCGATCTTTTTTATATAAGGGAATTTATAGTGTTATGTGACGGTAGTGAAAAGCGTGCGATTCAAACCAAAGCATGCACATTTGAAAACTGCCGTGTGAACGAATTTGATCGCTATTCTCAAATGCACTCAACTGATGTGGGATTGTTATGTTAATTACTATAGTATATGAATATACTTTCAACTACTTTCCGTACTGTTCTTCACTATTCGTTTGCGTATTGTATATGAATCTGCGAGAAACGCCACGAATTTCGTGTTGTAAAAATGACTGCTATATCGGGGATATCTCCTTCTTATTTTGGATGCAAATCCCAATGTCCGCACACAACACCATAAATATATCTAATTAAAAGTATAGAAGAATATTTGCTGTGCCGATAGTTAGTCATGTAACTCACTCTCGACTTAGAAAATCAAATATATAGTAAAAACGCTATTAGAAGACTCAGCTGGAAAACACATCTAACATGAATGCGTATTAATGTAGAATATTAACCACATCCAAAGATTAAGTGGGCAACCTCACGAAAAATGACATTTTTTAGCCATGTTTTGTTTTTGCCTAAATTGATAGGAAATTTCCTCAAAAATACGAGAAAAAAAGTTAGAAAGTGATCCGAGACCTCCTTGTACTTTATTTTTAAAAGAAAGTAAACAGTCTAATTAGGCTCCTCGATAGTATAGTGGTTAGTATACCCGCCTGTCACGCGGGAGACCGGGGTTCGATTCCCCGTCGGGGAGCCTCTGGCGCAAGACTAATGACCTTGCCCGGAAAAAACAAATCATTATGGAAAATTTAACAATGCCTCAGGACTTGCTTAAATAAGGCCAAGACCGGTTCCCGGTTGTAGTGCCGATGATGATGATGATGCTGATAAACAGTCTAATTGGGGGGAGCACTCAAATAGTCGAGTGCTCCCCCCAATTAGACTGTTTATCAGCATCATCATCATCATCGGCACTACAACCGGGAACCGGTCTTGGCCTTATTTAAGTTTGAAGAAGACGAAGGTCTACTCTATGGCCCTGGAATCGCAGATTAGCAGAAAACTTCGGTAAGTTAGAACGAATTACGATTTTTTTATTACTCAAACTTTAAACGCGTTTTCCTCGAAACGTGCAACGTAGCTCAAAAACTAATCATTCGATCTTTACGAAGTTTGGTATAGAAATTCTATAGATATTTGGCATTACCATGACGAGCTCCGATTTTTTATTTTTTTATTTACGACATTGTTATTAATATTGTTTATAAAAGAAAATCGTTTTTTTTTTTCAAAACTTCGCCATTCTTGCAAATTTGCAAATTTTAATACAAGGGGAACGTCATGCTGAGCGTTTTTGCACAAACAAAAGAACCCATTTTGTATTTTTTGTTTGAGATCATTTTTGTGACTTGTATGCTGCACGGCGCATTTTCAAGACTCTGTTTTCAAGTCGCCATTGCACCGTTTTATTGTTAACAATTAGTCTTAAAAAATATTTTCTTTAAATATTATAACGTAAATAAATTGTTCCTTAAATTGCAAATTAATCTACGCATTACATTTTTCAAAAAAAAAAAAAAAAATACTGAAATATAGGCTATTTACATGAGGTTCTTCCTTAATAAAACTTCATAAACTCTTTATTGCTCTACACAAATCGAACAGCTTCTCTCTAGCAAAACGCCAATAAAAATCCACTTCAATCCGTATGTCAAATAAACTAACAAAATCTCACATAAAGTAAATACAATTGTTGTGAGTTATTACTTAAAAATAAAACCTCGAATTGTAGAACATGTCGCGTTTAATTGAATGGGGAAGTGTATGTTTAGTTTGTTTACAAAAAGGCGAAAATCTTTGTATTTTCGGAAAAGATAGCGATTCAATCGTGATTGCCGATAAAATAATGAAATACTCGGATATTTTGATTAAAAGAAATACAAATCAACCAAAAAGCATTTGCTTGCAATGCCTCGACGACTTCAACGTTGTCTCCAAATTCCATCGAAATTATGAGCAATCGGAATCGATAATCAAAGCAGTGCTAAACACAAATCACCAAGAGTTTCAAATAAAAGACTTATGGAAAACGAGTTCAACCACAGTAAACCAAATTCTTGGCATCTGCATTAAGGATGAAGTTATGGACAACACTACAGATGATGATGGATGTGAGAACACGCCCAGTCTTAACTTAAAAGATAATGCTGGTACTGAATCCAAACCTATTGTGGAAGATCGTGCAGATTCCTATATCCATAGGAACACTACGGAACTAAATAATAAATCGAGACAGAAGATAAATTATAAAATGCCAAACCGATCCAGAGGTCGGCAAAAAATATTAAGTAAAGAATCAAGCTTCATGCCTTATTATAAAAGACACCTAAAGCACCCTAGAGTCCGACCGAAGCAATTGACGGGAGTCTCATTAAAGATTTGTGAGATATGTAATCGCGATTTTACGACTCAAAGTGACCTCAATATTCATATGAGACGCCACAACAATGTGCGACCTTTCATTTGCGATCATTGTGATAAAACCTTTGTGACTAGTTGGGAATTAAGGCGCCATGTGAGACTACATACTGGTGAAAAGCCTTATAAATGTCAATATTGTGATCTTCGGTTCTCTACCAACTCGGCCAAGAAGAGCCACGAGAGCAAGCACACGGGTGTAAAACCCTTCAAATGCCCGAGTTGTGACAAGAGCTTCGGATATTCTCATAATCTGAGCAGGCATCTTCGAACCCATTATAAATTTACCTGCAAAGAATTCAGGAGAGAGAAGGTTGTTCAAAAACAGGCAAACCGTCATCTAAATCAAGTTGAAGTGAATAACTCATCGGAACACACGCAAACGAAATCGCTGGATAAAGAAATCTTCCAAATACAGGAAAACACGAAGTCAAATGAAATTAACATCAAACATGAAATTGTAGAGGATGATTTAATCGGCGATAATTTCAACATTAGGAGCACACCCTGCATTGACGAAGAAAATGGTCCCGTTTTTGAAGCCACAAATGGCGAAATCCCAAAGCCATCGACGGGAGTATCATTAAAGATGTGTGAGATTTGTAATCGCGATCTTAGGAAACAAAGTGCACTTGATGAACATATGAGACGCCACAACAATGTGCGACCTTTCAGTTGTGATCATTGTGATAAAACCTTTCCGAGTAGTGGGGAATTAAGGCGCCATATGAGACTACATACTGGTGAAAAGCCACACAAATGTCTGTACTGTGATCTTCGGTTCGCTGCCAACGTAGTCAAAAAGAAGCACGAGAGCGACCACATGGCTGAAAAACCCTTCAAATGCCCGACTTGTGACAAGAGCTTTGGATATTCTCAAGACCTGAGCAGGCATCTTCGAATCCATAATAAATTCAGTTGCAAAAAATGCTTCATTGCACTAAAAAGGTGCATTTTCAAAGACACGTAGCTTAGCACCTCACTGAAAATGAATTGGATAAGTCACCGGAGCAAGAACAGAAGAAACGATGGGAAAAGGAAATCGATCAGTTAGGGGACTGTGTTAATTCGAAGGAAACAAGGATTAAACATGAGGTGGAACTCGTTGAGGAGCCGGGTATTCAATGACTGTACATTCAAGAATCGTATCCACAGTCTGGTAAACGGTAAGAATGGATAAATGATGGTTTCGTTTTAGTTCTCCGTCAGAGCGAATAGAAAATTGTTTTATTGTAGAGAAATAGATAGATAATTGTTTATTCCTTATTGAAATATACAATATGCTTGCCGCACAATTTACATCCAGCCATTTGATGTTTATTTTATAACTTGCAGCTGGATCTATACCCCATTGTCCCTACCTAGCTATACTACATTATACCTATCTACCTATACACTCTAATGCCTAGCCCTGCCTATACACTCTAATGTCTGCCTACCTATGCTCCATAATCGCCATCTACCTAAACTCCATAATCCCCAACTACATAAACTCCATATTCCCTAACTACCTATACTCCATAATTCCTAACTACCTATACTCCATACCCCCCAAATACCTACGCCCCTTAATCCCTAACTACCTAAACTTCATTATCCCTACCTAGTTATAGTACATTATCCCTATCTACCTAAACTCCATAATCCCTAACTACCTAAACTCCATATTCCCCAAGTGCCTATACTCCAAAATCCCTATCTATCTATACTCCATAATTCCTAACCAGCTATACTCGAACATTTCTAACTAGCTATACTCCATAATTCCTAACAACCTATACTTCATAGTCCCCAAGTACGTATACTCGATAATCCCTATCTATCTATACTCCATAATTCCTAACTAGCTATACGCCATAATTCCTAACTACTTATACTCGATAATTCCTAACTACATATACTCCATAATTCCTAACTATCTATACACTCGAATGCCTACCTCTGCCTATACACCATAATGTCTGCCTACCTATGCTCCATAATCCCTATCTATCAATGCTCCATAAATCCTATCTAACTATACTACGCAATTGCTAACTATATATACTCCCAAATTCCTAACTATCTATACTACACAATTGCTAGCTATCTATACTCCATATATATATATGATCTTTTATTTCGTAATAATATTGTCAAAAAAAAAAGTCTGTGACTGCACATTTTACAATTCAGAGATTTGATAAGTTATATCTTACAACTGAAACATTATCTTGGATAAAGAAAAGAAAAATATGTATAATTAATAATTAAAAGAATAAATCGAAGGAAAATACGAAAAAGAAAAACCTTCATTTAAAAAAAAAACAACAATAATAAACAATACAACACGTAAATATTTACACGAAATTATGACAAATTAAGCAAGAAGCTGGGTTATGAGAGAATTTTCAGAACTTTCACAGCTGATGTTAAAGTTATATACTAGTTTACGAATTCTTTCAGAAATCAATTCAACATCCGCCCTTCCGTGGAGACTTAAGGTTGAATAGTGCCAAGGGAGGTCTAGCATCATTTTCAAAACTTTGTTTTGTGATACCTGTAACTTCTTTAAATGGCACCTTGGAGCGTTACCCCATACTGGACACCCATATAACAGTATAGCTTGGAAAATAGCTTTATGAATAATAATCTTATTTTCATTTGTGAGTAAAGACTTGCGATTGATAAAAGGGTAAAGCATCTTAATTGCAATACTCATTTTATTAAGAGTACTTTGAATATGTTGTTTAAATGTGAGTTTTGTATCGAGATGAACTCCGAGATACTTTACGGATTGCTCCCATGCAATCGTGGTACCATTTATTTGCAGCTGACTGCTGGGAAGACAGCACGCTTTTCTCTTTCGTGTAAAAAAGATGGCTTGCGTTTTCCCAACATTCAGCTTGATTTTCCATTTCATATAATATTTTTCAAGTATCTCGATCGCATGCTTAAGATTTATCTCAACGTTGAGAGAAAATTCATGCGACGCAAATACTGCAGTGTCGTCAGCGAAGATAGCTGATTCACACTGCGGTAGATTTGGAAAATCCGAAGTGTAGATATTGTACAAAGCTGGACCAAGTACTGAGCCTTGGGGGACGTCACAATAAAAAAATATCAATCTAGAAACATCACCATTGACATGAACCTGAAAACATCTATTGGATAAGAAACTCTGGACGACCTTACACAAATACAAAGAAAAGTCGAACTGTATCATTTTATATATTATCCCATTGTGCCATACGGAATCAAAAGCTTTTTCAATGTCTAACAATATCATGCCCGTTGATTGACCACGTGAACGATGGTCTAGAACATGGCTGCAAATTCGTTTAACCTGGTGCGAGGTGCTGTGAAAGCGTCGAAATCCAAATTGGATATCGGGGAAAATATCTTTATCTGAAACAACTTTTAAAATATGTTGTTTCAGGATTTTTTCAAAAACTTTACTTATGTTGCTAAGTAAACTAATTGGCCTGTAACTTTCAGATTTATCTGGGGCTTTTCCAGCCTTAAGGATAGGTACAACCATTGCTTTTTTCCAACATTGAGGAAAGTATTGACATTTAAGGCATGCATTGA
Organism: Microdon myrmicae; assembly: GCA_963931805.1. Classification (NCBI taxonomy): domain Eukaryota; kingdom Metazoa; phylum Arthropoda; class Insecta; order Diptera; family Syrphidae; genus Microdon; species Microdon myrmicae. The sequence goes on from OZ007502.1 coordinate 11,313,355, forward strand.
TTATAAATGTTAAGTATTTAATTCCAATATGAGGCAATTGTTTTAGATAGGCATTCTTAACTTTGTCTAAGTCCTCCTATTTTTCGTGTTTGCAAGCACTTGATTACATTTCTTACGTTTTCTTCTTCTACAAATGCATTTAGAGGAGTTAATTCGTTTGTGGTGTCGAATCTTTCGATTCTGTTACCGACAAGTTCATTAGTTTCAAATTCACCCAAATGCTGAGAGACCAAGTAATTTTTTGAAAAACTTGTTCCAAATAGGTTTGCTTGTTCAAAACCTGTAAAAAAAAGTAGTAGAAGAATCCTTCAGAAATGGTATTTTACGGTTTTTATTCTTGATTAACTTCACTATATTCCAGAACGGTTTAACATTTTTATCCATAACGCTCAGTTTTTTGTTCCATTCTCTATTACGATGGATTTGTATCTGGTCAGTAATGCGCTCATTAAAATGGGAAACCATTGATCGAGAAAAGGACTGACGGTAATTCTGCCAATTTCTTCGATGAATGTTTCTCACTTTAATAAGCTCTAAGATATGGATTGGAAGTTTTTTTAAAAATATCTTTTTTTACTTTTTTGGGAATACTTTCATCAACCGAAGAAATTATAGCTTGTGTAAAGTTTTGTACAATAAGGTCAACATCATCTTTACAAGACACTCTTTCAAGATTTGTAGTACTATTTTGAAGGCTCATTTTAATCTTTGATTTGAATGAATTCCAATTAGCATTCTTCATGTCCAGGAAATATTGAATCTTTCTTTCACCCAACCAAGAAAGGTTACAAAAAACAGGATTATGATCTGAACTGAGAGCACTTAACGAAACGGGTTCTGTTATAAGACCAGGGACATTTGACACAAACAAATCAAGGACAGAGGGGATGCCACGAGAACCTGCAGGAAAAGAAGTTGGACAAGGTGGATAAAAAATATTAATTGGTAGTGCGAATGGAAGGGCAGCCAATATATTGCCCCAAGCATTTGCTCTTACACACCCCCAATCTCTATGCCGGCAGTTAAAATCACCACCTAATAGAAATTCACCATTCATTGTGAATAACTTTTTTAAATCTTGCTTGAGCCATTTTCTTTTAATATCCGACGAAGATCCACCAGGGAAATAAACAGAATAGATTTTTACTGTCTTATGGTTTCTTAACTTAATCATTACACCTACATTCTCCACAAGCCTAGTTGGAATTACAGGTAAAAGCGAATGTTGAATTGACTTCCTGATAAGAATCGCCACTCTCCCACCCCTTTGGTCTACTCTATCAATGCGATAGCAGTTAAAGTCAGATGATGGGAGTCTTATATCAAAATTAAGCCAAGTTTCTGTTACTAGAGCAACATCAACTTTATGGCTATTTAAAAAGTTTAAAAAGTCATGAAATTTATTGCGTAAGCCTTTAGCCATCCAAGTAATTATTTTTATTTGTGTATCTGCCATTTTACTTAACATTATTAGTGTATAAAAACTTAGTGGCTAAATGCGCGATCACATTAAATTGTTCTATTTTCGTTTTACAAACTGATAAATTTGAGATCATTTCCATGCACAAGGAATTTAGTTCCTCGATTGTGAAGAGTTGTGAATTGTTGTTGGGTAAATTATTGTTATTGTTTGATGAAGAAGCGCCGCGTGAGTCATTTTCCCATGCATTAATTGTCGGTGGTAAACTTTGAATTTGCGGGCTTGAATTTGGAAAACTTTTGCTCGGAGCATTGGTCAGTCCCAGTCGTCGCTGTGGTTGTGGAAGCGTAGGAAAATCACTAATAGAGGCAAACGAAATCGGTTTTTGGCAAGCTTGATGATTATAAATTTGAGTTGATGCAGGGAAATGAGTTCTTGGGTGGGGATGAGCTTTTCTTCCAGATGATCTTTCTTTTATTTCTAAGTATTTAGATCTACTGGTGCATGTGACGTCAGTAGCTTTATGATTGTCGTTGCACTTGGCACATTTATTTACAGAAGCGTTATTACATTCGCTTGTTTTGTGTGAACCAGCGCAAGTAGCACAATATGTTTTTATGTGACAGTTTCTCTCACCATGTCCAAACATTTGACAATTAAAGCATTGTGTCACCTTACCTTTGATTTTCCTTTGGAAGTTCCAATTCACTTGGGTATGAAAAATTGAGCGATAATTTTTTTCAAGTTCATTTAATTTAATTGTTCCATTTTCAAAGTGAATGAGATAAAAAAAATCAGTAAATTGATCATTTTTTTTTTCAATTTTTTTAACATCAGAACATTGTAAGCCAAGCGAAATGAGTACAGCTTTGAGTTCATTAGTTTTTATATCATCCAGTCCATACAAAATAACTTTGAAAGTTTTAGCACTTTTAATATCATGAGAAAAATATTGACAATTATCCTCTTTTAGTTTTTCTAACACAATATTAAATGATTCAATAGTTCCGAACATTATTTTTATACCAATTGTTAATTTTTTTATTGAATAACTGGATATATTAAGCTTTTTCATGAGGCTATGCACATATTCTGGTGATTTTTGCAGCACTTTGATTGGTGGCACATACACTTTTCAGATTATTGGCGAATCAGTTTCGTCCATTTCAGAATTATCTGTATCTGGATGGCATTGTAGGGGAGTGAATTTATTAAAGTAGGGGTTTTTACCAAGCCCACTTGTTGGATACATAGTGGAAAGAAGTTTTTTATCCGAGGACAAGCAATTGTCCCCGGTATCAAGGGATCTATTGCGTTTGGGAATGGTTGTAATGAGAACTCGCGACCGACATGAACACGTCAAACGCAGTCGAAAGCTCCGGGTAAACTGGACCATACTCCATAATTCCTAACTAGCTATACTCGAACGTCTCTAACTAGCTATACTCCATATTTCCTAACTATCTATACTCCATAATTCCTAACTACCTATACTCCCTTATCCTTACCTAGCTATACGCCCTACCACTTATGTGCCAGCTAAACACCATAATTATGCCATACGTGAACTCCTCCATTATTCTATATCAAAAATATCGTGATTATTCTACATCTAACTCCATATTTTTTTTATTCAATATCAATGCATTGGTATTATTCTACACATACAAACATCGTGATAATAGATATAACAGGCATCCCCTATCTAAATTAATATAAGCAAGAGATTTCAACACCACACAAATTGAGTTTTTTTGATGATCCTGCATCCTGTATCATGATGATACAAAAAATTCATACATATACACAATTAATATAAGCAATTAATGATCAAAAGCCCCCGCCGCAAGTTCACATACGATTAATATAACCGCAAACAATGTGCTTTCAAAAGAAAAACATACGCCGTCCCTTGAAAACATTCTAAAAAAGCCAACAAAAACTATTAATCACCTTACTGAAAATCATCAAGTAAAACGCATAAATGTGATGACGTCATATTTTCATAACTCAAATCATTCTTTCATATGCAATTAATCGCACAATTATGTGCTTTCAAAACAAAAAACATATGCCGTCCCTTGAAACCATTCTAAAAAGTCAACAAAATTATTAAATCACCTTAATGAAGATCATCGAAGTAAAACACACAAACCTGATGACGTCATATTTTCATAGACCGAGCCAACGGATCAAGAACAAGTAATATAATCAAAAAGATCTCAACCGTCCAATAGACCGAGTTTTTATGATGACGCTGCAGTTATCCAAAACGATAAGATTGTCGCATTTATTCAATCGCAAATACACGCACAATTATTTGCTCTCGAACAAGTAACCTCAAGAGAGAAGTTATAATCCTAACAGCATACAATAGAAATAGCAAACTTTGAATACCTCCAAAAAGTTTCACCTATAAAAGTATACTCTAAACTAAAACACACAATTCAAAGCTCCCCACAAGAGAGAGAGAGAGAGAGAGCCTACAAGTATACTCTAAAATGTAACATATCCCAAAGTTCTCAAGAGAGCTTTCAAGATGGCGTCACTCACTGATGACGCAACTGGGTTAGAATCCGCAAAATAGTGTCTTGGAACGGGCCAATACATACTACATCCAGCAACATCCAACCATTCTCGAAGATTCTTACTTTTAACACAGAACCAAATAGCGCCCCCCTCCAGCAAGAATATACCTGACCCATATATCCCTTACTACCCTCAATCAAAACAAGATATCCCACATCCACATAAATAAAAATTGTAATTATTATTTTTAAGACATCAAATTGTCACTATCATTGCAACATCAAATATTGTAAATTGTATATAAGATTAGATTAAGTTATGTTAAATAATTTTAAGTAGGCTAAGTTAAAATAAACAGAGTTCCTGGTTTTTCTTCTGACATTATCCAGGAAAAACAAAATAAATCCCATTAAATCCTAAGCATATGTAAAAAAGAACTGTTTGAAAAATGTTAACAAATAACATGTAAAAACTTATTATGTAACCAATCTATTATAAGTTAGCTGTATTATTGTAACTTTTAATTATCGGGCTAATAAATACGGTATATATAAAAAGAGTGATCTCGGGCGGCCAGTACTATAACATTCATTGTCCCTGGAGGAAATTTTTATCTTAAAAAAAACATTGGGCAGCACACCCAGTGTACTAAATCGAGATTTTGCGTTTGAACCGTTCGTTTCGAAATACAAATCTCGATTTGTTTCCGTTTATAAAGGAACAAGTATCGTGATCTTGGGCGGCCAGTACTATAACATTCATTGTCCCTGGGGGAAGTACCCCAGGAGAATATCTAAATTGTAAATAGAAGAATAGAGGAATCCTGAAAAATAAAACCTCATCGATACGTGTAAAAACTTGTTTCATTTTAACGTGACTGGTGACTAGAGCTGTGGCATCCCCACGAACACACAATTCTTTTCAGCATTCCCGTGTCAAGCAACCCCGGCGGGGCGGTATCTTTGGAAGCCGGAAATAACGGCGTTACACACTACGATCGGTCGCTACTCTTCCCTCAGGTTTTGACGAAGCACGGTAGCGACCGCAACGGGCCTTCTCAGAAGCGGTCTAAAGAGATCCCTCATCCTTTTAAGGACAAGGAGACACGCTACCTGAGAAAACGGCTAACTAAACACGACAAAGGTAGCTGGTTTGCTATTCGGATGTTGGAAGGTGAAGAACTGATATTGTTCCTCTAACAGTTTTTTAACTGTTCTATCATGATCGACTAATGATCTGACTGTTATGGAAGTCCTAGATCCTTTTGTATTTGTGCTGAAATTCCGGTGACCCAGGGCATTTTGCAGTGTTTGAATTATAGAGCTTTGGTGCTGGTCAGGTTTTTGATGTATATTGGCGAGGGTCTTTCGTTTTTCGTAGTTGATTTCGTTGTTGTTTCTACTCTGGCTTGAGCGGGTATTTGATTTGATGAGGGCTTTATTTGTTTGGGAAGTTTGGTGGGAAGTTCGCCGTGGGCGTGACTCGAATTGAGGGGTTGATAGGACGTTTGTTGGACGCTGTTGTTTTTATTTATCTGACCGTTTTCTCCGCGTAAATGTATCGTTAGAGGTTTGGCAATGCCCGCATATCATCTGAGGAATTTTCTATAGTAGCCGGTCAATCCGAGAAATCCCCTGAGTTCTTTGAGATTTTTTGAAATTGGATATTTATTAATAGTTTCAATTTTTTTCCGATTTGTTGTTATTCTATTTTGTTTAAAAACTGTTTGAAGGAATTTTGATTTTTCATTTGAAACCTTAAAGTTGCTTTATTTAATGCATCAAAGATTATTTTAATGTATTTCACGTGTTCTTTCTCACATGAAGAAAAAATTAGAACGTCGTCGATATAGACATAGGCAAACCAACCGTTCCTCAGAAATTCTCTAAATCCCCGCCAATTCCCGAATACTTTGCAAGACTTCCAGGTAATAAAGAATAAGGTGGCGTGTACCCAAAATGGAATAAAACTAAAACCGCACCTTTTCCTGAAACCAGGACTGCACAATGCAGAACAATGGCACTGCATGGTGGAACTTTAAAACCACTCCTCAGACGAAGAAATCCTTCTGTTAGAATCCCCATTAAATACAGACTCAAACGGGACTGGCACTTCATCTAAATCAATCTACACTATATCCAACCTCACCACACTGAATAATCTAGCGCTGATAGTAACAATACCTAAGAAGATCTTCTAAGAACGGAAGACCTTAACCAACAGGAACGAAGGAAATTCGTGAAGTTATGAGACATAATTTATCTTTTACAAATAAGATAAAACACTACACTAATACTACCGATAATTTACCCATTAATACAAAATCCTATAGATATCCATACATTGTTACGTGAGTAACTCGTTCGTCGCCCTTGTTTTGGCAAAGCGCACATGCTGCTGCATTAACGATAAAAAATGTTAAATGATTGAGTGTGGTAAATAAACACACAATACCAAGATAATTGAAGGAAATGAAATTATACTTCGATTAAGCTTGCTTTGAAAGCCAATCGGATGCAGCTGAGACGTGTTTTGAGTTGAACGCAGCGGGCATATAAACCCAGGTTCTTTTCGGCGGTGGTGTCTTCGGTTGATTTCGAAGTTGGCCGGCGTCGAGGGGAGATCTTAGTAAAAGCGGTTAAAACAGAACAAAGTAAAAAAGCACGAGAGACGGTTAACGGAGTGTTGGTTTTTGGGGGACCGTTGTCGGTAGTGCGAAGGATTTTTTCCAGAGAGAGAGTAAAAAGTCTTCTTCGTGAAAGGTTGAAGAACAGCACCGGTTTTGCACAGTTAAAAAGTAGATTTTTCGTGAAAAGTTGCAGACAGCAACCGTTTTTTGTATAGTCGTAAAAAGAAGTGTTCTTTCTATTAAGTTAAAACCAGCAACCGTTTTTTGTATAATTGTAAAGAAGAAAAATTCTCGTGTTTGGTTTCTGTAAAGTCAAAAAGAAAAAAGGAATGAAAGTCGTTTTTCAGTTTTCGTGACGCGTAACAAATTATTATTCATTTTCTTTTCGTGAGCGGTGTGCAGCGACAAGAAGAGGAAGAGAAGGTGAACGGGGTCCGTTTTGTTCTTTTTGCCGAAAATGTACATTGTTATATCTCAGCTGAGCAGTTGAGTTGATGGAAACGATTAATAAACAAAAAACATTATAAAGTGAAAGGAACCAAGGTGTTTTATTGGTGCGGAAAACGCATCTGGCCGAATGGACGCATGGTGTAGGAGTCGATGAGACGATCCCCAAAGGCACGAGTGGAGTGTCCCGTGCACGGTCGGCTGTGGAGCAGAGCAATGGTGGCATATGTGAGTACCTAGGTTGGTACTACCCAGGTACGTTGTAATTAACTTTTATAGTATAACAAATTTATATCTACCGCATTCAACGAGGGAATATTGCATGAAGCACAACTAGTGAATACTGATTGAACACTTTTTATATAAGAGTATATCAGGGTAGCTTAATGCTGCCTGATTGCAGGTAAGTACCATTACTTGGTAAAGGTAGAGGAAGGTTAGGTGGGGTTAAAGTAATGGTTGGTTCTTCGGCGCCTTGAAGAAACCCCACAGCACCAGTGGAGTGGCCCGTGCACGGACGGCTGTGGAGCAGAGCAGTGGTGGCATATGTGAGCACCTAGGTTGGTACTACCCAGGTACGTTGTAATTAACTATTATAGTATAAAAAATGTATATTTACCGCATTCAACGAAGGAATATTGCATGAAACACAACTAGTGAATACTGATTGAAAACTTTTAATATCAAGGATTGCCACGGTTGGCTATATCAAGCTACAAGAAGATAACCCAGCAGTTGGTGCATTCTTTTGTTACATCTTCCTTGTGGTGCGCCGTTTTTGATGGGCCAATATCTCTCCTCAAGTATATTACCATACAAATTACAATACAAAAATAGATAACATTTGATATCCCTTAAAAGTACATAAAATAACATATCACTTACAACATTACAAAATACAAACTGATTCGCCAGCTGGGAAACGCAACTCCAATCGTTACAGATGGTTCGCCAACTGGGAACAGCAAAATAAACCAATGTTGATTGTATTCCAAAACAGCGAACAATATAAAAGGGAAGGAAAACAATAAGCATTAATTTTGCACACTTTTATTTGTTACACAAAAAAGGTCACCGAGCAGCAACAATTTCACTCTTCTTTTTTACATTTCTTAAAGCAATCAAATCAAAAAACAAGCACCGTATACAAAAAAAAATATTGCACCGAAAACAGCAAACTTCAAACTCCTGGTTTCAAATCACCGGTTGATCATACCAAAACAATAGGTTTTCCACCTTGGCTTATTGAACCGTTGTTGAGGTCAATAACCAGAGTCTGTCTCTTTCCAAAACGCCGAAGAGCAGATGTTGTTGTTTTCCATGGAGTTGCAGATGACGATAATCGTTGGTGTAGTTTATCGTCATCAGGTTGTTGGATTAGCTTTTGCTATTGGTGTTCTTGTTGGCACTGATGTTGATGTTGATGAACATCGGACTTATAATCAGTTTTGGTATCGCATTCATTTTCGGTTATTTGTAAATGAATGGACGTGAACTCCTTTTCTTATCTTTCTAAATGTGGAGTTATACCAGATATAAGTGGTGATAATAATAGGATAACATTCTTCGTCCATATCATTCATCTGTATGTTTTGTTGCTGTACTGCAGCAGCTATACAAATATATATACATTAATATAATCAAAACACCAAAAATACATGTAACATTGAACAAAGCACCTTACATGGACAAAACAGTAACATTTAGCTTTGCATCATAAAATAAAACAAAACTTGAACAAATATATATATAAAACACAACTATAACCTGTGAACCTAAAATATATATTCTATAACATATTTTAAACCACAAAATACATAACAACATACACAAACAGGAAGTCCAAACGCAAATTAACAAAACGTTAGCGCAAGGCATAGTTCGCCATAGTTACTCGCCTTGGAGTTCCCCAGTATGGATAGTACCAAACAATTGGATGCTAGTGGTCAACAAAAATTGAGATTAGTAATTGATTATAGGAAACCCTCCTCGAAGCTTTTGAAACATGCAAAAATCTACTAATCAATGATCCAATTCTTCAACACCCTGACTTCACAAAACCGTTTATTCTCACTACAGATGCCAGCAATTACACATCAGGGGCAGTCCTATCACAAGGACAGGCAAGAAGTAATAAACCCATCTGTTTTGCAAGTCGCACACTTTCTCAGAGTGAATGTAATTATTCAACAATCGAGAAAGAATTACGTGCCATGGTATGGGCAACCCAATATTTTCCACCTTACCTATTTGGAAGGAAGTTCCAGATAGTTACGGATTATAAACCCCTTACATGGATCATGACCCTTAAAGAACCTAACTCCCAAATTGTAACATGGAGGTTGAAACTAGAAGAATTTGACAATGAAATAGTTTACAAAAACGGCAAGTCGAACACGAATGCAGATGCGTTGAGCCACATAAAGACTGGAGAACCCCCAAAAACCAAGCAACAAGGATTGCATACAAGTACAGCACATAGCGCTGATGAAAACCTGGATGATGGCAACCACATATCTGAAAAACACCTAACTAAATTTTATGTTCTATATATTTTATTGTTATTGTTGTTTAAGGTATGTACAAAAGGGGTACTCATAGTTGTCCTTATTGTAGTCGACCTGGTCTTCCTGGTTGTGGTGGTGGTGGTGCAGATGTGGAGTCGTCCTTGTCATGGTCTTCATGTAGCAATCTATGAGCGATGTCAACTTCTGCCTCTTCAAAGTGATGTCCTGGTGGTAGTTGGGCCAGTAGCACCCGCTCTTCTCGTACAAAATCTCGATCAATACGTCTGCATCCCTGATGCGCTCGACCTTCTGATAAGAAACTAGATCACGTATAAAATTTTCGACTGCTTCACGCGCATTTTGCCCTGCAAATCGAACCGGACAATTTCAACTGCTGGACTTTAGTTGTAGTAAACTCTAGTCATTCTGGTTACGTTCCAACAACTTGACAAATGCCGTCTCAAACAACTGGGGTAGATGGTCTTCGTAGTGTCTCTCGATGTTGGCCCCGGAAGTAAGTTGATTATTTACTCCGTTTGACCGGATACCACAGGACTCTCTGTTAAATTGATTAAACCACCCGCTTGTCCGTTTTCTTAATAATCTTACATTATTACACATATATATACTCATAGTACTCGCTTTTTACAATATAAATCTGTGGCGTTTCTAACAGATACACACACAATACACAAGCAAATAGTGAAGAACACCGAACAAAACACCGAATAAGAAAATGCATCAGAGTCGTATACCATAGCGATAACATAACAATTCCACATCAGATGAGTGTACTTGAGTTTAGAAATCGAATTCGTACACGCGGTAGTGGCCTGATGCGTTGAGCTTTGGTTCTATCTTTTAGTGATTCTAACCGTGATAGCGTCGGTTCGAATCACACGCTCTTCACCATCGTCGCAAACGCTATAGATCTAGGGTTTTTCATTTTAATTGTGTTATCTTCTCTCGAACATAAAAAAACTCTGGCCACTCATTCCTCACAAAACCGGCTTATCACAATAACGAACTCTATCTCGAATCAAATAAAAAACAGTAATTAGGTTAACAGACGGCCACTGCAATTTTTTGTTGAGCACGAAATTCAAATTCGTTTTGCTCTCCACTAACTGACTAAAACGGTACTCGAGACGAGATACATTCGTTGGTGGGCATTCGCTCGCCGCTCACTAGGAACTGCTGCCAAGTCAGCCGATACATTAGTTGCTGGACAGTCGCTCGCCGCTCAAATTGCCATCTCATCCGAGACGTCATTCGCCTTCTCCCTCCACGACTCAGCGTTCGTGGGCGTTCGCAGTTCGCTCACAGATGTTTTATATGTTTATTTATGTGTAATGTTTTATTGCTGAGACAAAAGCGGTGAGTTACAACGTAACATGTGTAGCATGAAATAACTTTGCCAACATGCTGCAACTGCGACAAGAAAGGACTCTCAATCAAACGTTGGTAAACAGGCAATACAAAACTTCATCCACAATAGATTTACATTCGCTGATATGGTTAAAGGGATCCAAACAAAGAATATGAAAACTCTCCCACCGCCTTTCCTACAAAAACATATTCAAGTCCCTAAACGATCCGCTGTACAGGCCAACAGAATGTCTCAAATTCAAGGGGTGCTACATGAACATCCGCAGGGGCTATCCTCAATATTTGAGAAACTACTTAGTCTCTCCCGCTTGCTTGAAGATATTCGACCACAATATGAAAAACTAACAACCGAATCTGAGAGGGTTGCACTTCTTTTCACGGCGAATGTAAGACATACGCTTCAAAATGGATCCCAAAATTAAAGTTATTCTTGTAAATGTCAACTCCCTTGTTTCCTTTCAAAGCCCATGATAGTCTCTGACTTCATAGAGTATAACCGGCTGGACGTGGTTCTTGTAGCCGAACCTAAGTTGCACCCATGTCACATATTCCCAACCTATTCCACGATTCGAAGAAATCGAGTCCTCAGTGGCAGCGCCACCATCCAGTTGATAGCCGACTTCGCCATGAAGCTATTAACCTCCTAGATATTCAGTCCATAGAGATCTCCGAGGTTGAACTGCATCTGGGTTATAATAGCAGAGTTATTATATACCCCGTATACCACTCGCATAAATCCAATAATGGCCCCATTAATCCCGAAGATATCGGCAAATTAATAAGGTCATCTTCTACACCTTTTATCATAGGGGGCGATATTAAGTCCAGGCATCCCCACTGGAACAACTCCGTCTCTTGCCAAATGGGGCAAAATTGTACCAATGGTACACCGAACATTTGCATGCCCTCAACTTCGAGTCGGACCTATGGTTGGTACGCGAGGTAACTCAATTCTGGACATCGTTTTTGTGTCCAAATACCTACTTCCCCAAATCACTTCACCCCAAGTATCGACGGGTTTATCTGACCACAACGCTGTGACCGCGTTCATTCACAGCTATCGAGCAACGCGGGCTCATATCATATACATACCCGATTATGGGCGCACAAATTGGAATATCTTCCATGTCACGTTGAACGAAAAACTCCAGCAACTCTCGCTTCCCATTGACAGGAACCTAACCACTGTTGAGATAAATAATGCTGCATTCTAGTTGAAACTTCGGCGACCCATGTCCCGAAGTACAAACTTGAAAAGACTTATTAGATTCCCCATGACGACTTCACTCTTCGTTTCATCCGGGAGCGTAAAAAGCTCTGCAGAATGAGATATCGCCACCGCTTTACGCAAAGCGAGCTATTATTGCGATCCATCATTCACAATATTGGTACGGTAATGCAACAGAGAATCCAAAACAGTGGTACCCAACAATTGGAAAACAAACTGAAGGGTATTCAGATGGACCAGCACGTTTATAAAAATGTTAAAACGATATGTTGCACTTCTCGTATCAATGGGCCAATCATAAACAACGGTGTTGGTGTCAAAAATGACACGAATAAAACAAATATCATCGGAGAGATCTTTGAAAATAATCATAGGCTTACTCTCGAGGATGGCGAACCGAATACTAATGCGATAATTAGTTCAGAGGTCCACAGTAAATTAGACAGCTTTAACGAGCCAATTGTCGTCTTTCACCCAACTAACAGTGCATACTTCGATGACACACGTAACAATGGTCACGGTTTCGTCACCCCAAATACCCTACAGAACCTAGTTAAATCTCGAAACCCTAAGAAGTCAACCGGTATCGACATGTCGTACCACTCGTTGCGAAGGTTTTCTGTATTATTCTTTATAAAGCTCTCCACTATAATCAACCATGCCTACAACATAGCATACTTGCCCCAAGCTTGGAAGCATGCTAGTTTGCCCAATAGCAAAAGTTGGGAAACCAACGTATTACCCGACAAGCTTTCGCCCTATCTTGCTCCTCACTTGCACACTTGCATCAGCAAAATATATGAAAAATTCATATAAGAGAAGCTAGGTGCCAGGAATCTAATACCTGATTCCCAATTTGGATTTAGAAGGGCCCATAGCACCACTATGGTTCTCAACAGATTTCAAAAATACGTCTGCGTGCGCCTACTTAATAAGAAACCCAACATTGCAGCGAGTCTGGACAATGAAAAGGCATTTGAAACGAAGTGGGTCGAAGGTCTTGTCTTTAAATTATTGAAGACTGGTTTCAGTAAAACGCTGTGTAGTATCATCTACCAATTCGTTCGAAACAGAGCTTTTCAAGTTCGGGTGCATGGAAAGTTGTCCCGAACTTTCAGCGCCCTGTAGTGCCCCAAACCCCCTACCATTTCCCCCAACATACATATTACTCATATTTCATATACAAACCATATCATGTATACTAATATAATTAGTTTGTTTTTTTGACAGTTTATCCTTATTTGGTCGCTCCCTACAACGCACCATTTTGATGACTGCCATCGACAGTTTCCTATAAATTATTTTCGAGTGTGTGGATTGACATATCATCATCATCATCATCGGCACTACAACCGGGATCCGGACTTGGCCTTATTTAGCAAGTCTCGAGGCTTGTTAAATTTGCCATCATAATTTGTTTTTACGGGTAAGGTTATTAGCCTTGCTCCAACCTTTCTCAGGATGTATTGACATATATGTTATATATATGTTCATACAACACTTACGTACTACTGTGGCTTCTGGCTTGGAGAGTCCGTAAGGTGGTTTCCTGTTGTAGGCCCTGGTCGGCCGAAGATTGCTGGTGCGAGTTCTATTGTGCCTTCAGGCTTGGTTAAGCCCGTGTGTAGATCAAACGGCTGGTGTTGGCTTGATGTTCTGCTAATTTGGTTGCCGAGTGAAACTCTACTTGTAAATTTTAAATCGGGGTTTATTTAATTCTTTCTATTTAAAGTCCAAGTTAAATTTCAGCAGACTACCGTAGTTGTGTTGGTGGATTCTAATTCTAATTCTAACAGAACTTTGCCTCCAACGGAACTCCCTATTTATACCCCAAATCCAAATCAAAATTTTCATGCCCTCCCACGGTTCATTGCTTACTTTCAGACCGATGCTAGTCCCAGTCGAAGGCTATGCTAACGATGCTGGGAACCGCAACGTGGCAATTTCGCCGGCAGTCATCCTAAAGCGGCAACCTTACGCCTATTCTGGTTGCAGTTCCACCCCAAGGCCATGGGATAATCTCGATACACGGTGATGCGAATCTGATTTGCCCATAGCAAATAGCATCCATGTGCCTGGGTGGAATTATCTTGAAGCTAATACGATCTGGAATATCGTACGCCTTTCCCGTATGGTTTTGTATATCTTCGGCCCAAATTGAAACGCTTCGAGTTTTTGAAATCAAACTCCTTAAAAGATGCGGCAACCACTCTAGTAGGCCTGTTGGTCATCAGGACCCCAATTCTCTCCTATATGAAGGTGCCTTCGTTACCCCTATCGACGAGTATTTGCTGCAATTAGCATACAAGCACCGCAAACCATACACGACAGGGAGAATCTACTTGTACGAGTCCTAGGTTTTTGACCCTTCTCTCGTTCGATCTCTTCGAATCCGACCACCACAATTTCTTCTTCAGTAAAAAATTGAAGAAAGCACCTTTCCTAACATTACCAATCTTGTATGATGTCCTTCCCACCATCTCTCCATCCAAGTAGTTACAGATCACTTCAACTAACCCTGAGCACACTGTCCTTAGATATCTCCCCCTTTCCTTTTCAGATATTTAGAGACCAAGCCCAGCATCCTCAAGTACGTGGGAGATTCTGGTTGTCGCAAGATGGCCAGAAGCCAGAGACACAATGAAGAAGACATTTGTTCTTGTCTCATTTAAATCGGCCTCTAGCCACTTTTTTTCGAGGATCAATAAAATCACGAAGACCCAACGTATGGCCAGTGCGTGAGCCGTAGATTTAACCCCATCAAGGAAGTATTACTTGAATAATTATTAAATAATAATCAAAAGCAAGACTAATAAAACAATATGTAAAATTAACTTTGTAGATAAATTGTTCGCGAGACGTGTTCGAAAGTGTAGTTGTTGCATCCCCATTTGTAAAACGGTGTTTTCCAAGTAATTAGCAGCCGAGATAAATAAAGAGCACGTTTATTGGAACAACCAAGCTCCCAGGGCCAGTGGCTAGATGCAATGAGGATCCTCTGGTATGTCTTCTTGCACGTTGCGCATTCTTCCCCTTGATTTAATATAAGTAAATCATCGCCCTTTCAATAAGGTGACGGATCAATTATTAATGAAAAACAAGAATCTCAACAGGATAATCGTCTAATACACCAACTTCACATCTGGCTAAAATACAAAGGTATTATATTTATTTGTTTAATTATATATTTACACGGATAGGTACTTATTTGTTTATGTATATATTTATTTATTTGTTCCCTTTTTGTTTCCAGTAAATTGAAGGGTTTTTTTGTAACTTCCTTCAAATCATTGTTTGCTCCTTCTATATAAATATTTTTAATCCCAACAGTATTATCCAGCTGAAAGTTATTAAATAAACATCAAATGGCTGGATGTAAATTGTGCGGCAAGCATATACAATAGTATATTTTAATAAGAAATACACAACTATCTATCTATCTCTCCACAATGAAACAATTATCTAGTCGCTCTGACGAAGAACTAAAACGAAAGCTGATCGATATAAAATAATTTTCGAATCTTTATTTAAATTGTGTTCCAAGCATATTATATATTTTATTACGAAATAAAGAATTATCTATCTCTCCACAATAAAAAGAAATGCTATTCAGTGACGGAGAACTAAAACGAAACCGTCAATTATCCATTCTTACCGTTTACCAGGCTGTCGATACGACTGTTGGATATACAGTCATTGAATACTCGTCTCCTCAACGAGTTCCACCTCATGTTTGATCCTTGTTTCCTTCGAATTAACGCAGTCCCTTGCGTGATCGATTTCCTTTTCCAGACGTTTCTTCTGTTCGTGCTCCGATGACTTATCCAATTCATTTCCAGTGAGGTGCTGGGCTACGTGTCTTTGAAAATGCAACTTTTTAGTGAATTCTTTACCGCATTTTTTGCAACTGAATTTATTTTCGCCATTATGGATTCGAAGATGATTGCTCAGGCCTTGAGAATATCCAAAGCACTTGTCACAAGTCGGGCATTTGAAGCGTTTTTCACCCATGTGGTCGCTCTCGTGCTTCTTTTTGACCACGTTGGCAGAGAACCGAAGATCACAGTACTGACATTTGTATGGCTTTTCACCAGTATGTAGTCTCATATGGCGCCTTAATTCCCCACCACTTACAAAGGTTTTATCACAATGATCGCAACTGAAAGGTCGCACATTGTTGTGGCGTCTCATATGTTCATCAAGTGCACTTTGTTTCCTAAAATCGCGATTACATATCTCACAAATCTTTAATGATACTCCCGTCGATGGCTTCGGGATTTCGCCATTTGCGGCTTCAGAAACGGTATCATTTTCTTCGTCAATGCAGGGGGTACTCCCAATGTCGGAATTATCGCCGAATAAATTATCCTCTACAATTTCATGTTTGATGTTAATTTCGTTTGAGTTCGTGTTTTCCTGTATTTGGAAGATTTCTTTATCCAGCGATTTAGTTTGCGTGTGTTCCGATGAGTAATTCACTTCAACTCGATTTAGATGACGGTTTGCGTGTTCTTGAAAAACCGTCTCTCGCCTGAGTACTTTGCAAGTAAATTTATTATGGGTTCGAAGGTGCAACTTCAGGCCGTTAGAATATCCAAAGCTCTTGTCACAACTCTGGCATTTGAAGGGCGTTACACCGGTGTGCTTGCTCTCGTGGTTCTGTTTGACCACGTTGGTAGAGAATCGAAGATCACAGTACTGACATCTGTAAGGTTTTTCACGAGTATGCACTCTTAAATGGGACCGTAAAACCTTACGAGTCACAAAAGCTTTATCACAATGATCGCAACTGAAAGGTCGCACATTGTTGTGGCGTCTCATGTGTTCATCAAGTGCACTTTGTTTCCTAAAATCACGATTACATATCTCACAAATCTTTAATGATACTCCCGTCGATGGCTTCGGGATTTCGCCGTTTGTGGCTTTAGAAACGGTACCATTTTCTTCGTCCATGCAGGGGGTGCTCCCAATGTCGGAATTATCGCCGAATAAATTATCCTCTACAATTTCATGTTTGATGTTAATTTCGTTTGAGTTCGTGTTTTCCTGTATTTGGAAGATTTCTTTATCCAGCGATTTCGTTTGCGTGTGTTCCGATGAGTAATTCACTTCAACACGATTTAGATGACGGTTTGCGCGTTTTTCAAAAATCTTCTCTCGTCTGAACTCTTTGCAAGTAAATTTATTATGGATTCGAAGATGCCTCTTCAGGCCTTTAGAATATCCAAAGCTCTTGTCACAAGTCGGACATTTGAAGGGTTTTTCACCCGTGTGGTCGCTCTCGTGGTTCTTTTTGACCTCGTTGGTAGAGAACTGAAGATCACAGTATTGACATTTGTATGGCTTTTCACCAGTATGTACTCTCACGTGGCTCCGTAATTCCTTACGAGTCACAAACGCTTTGTCACAATAATCACAACTGAAAGGTCGCACATTGTTGTGGCGTCTCATATGAACATCAAGTGCACTTTGATACTTAAAACCGTGATTACATATCTCACAAATCTTTAATGATACTCCTGTCGATTGCTTCGGTCGGACCCTAGGGTGGTTCAGGAGTGTTTTATAGTCAGACGTTAAGCTTGATTCTTCACTTAATATTTTTTGCCGACCTCTGGATCGCTTTGGAATTTTATAATTGATCTTCTGTCTCGATTTAGTATTTAGTTCCGTAGTCTTACTATGGACATAGGAATCTGGACGATCTGCTACAATAGGTTTGGATTCAGTACCAGCATTATCTTCTAAGTTAAGACAGGGTGTGTTCTCACAACTATCAACTGCAGTGTTGGCCACAACTTCGTCCTTAATGCAGATGCCAAGAATTGGGTTTACTGTAGTTGAAGTCGTTTTCCATAAGTCTTTTATTTGAAACTCTTGGTGATTAGTATTTAGCAGTGCTTTGATTATCGATTCCGATTGCTCATAGTTTCGATGGAAATTGGAGACAACGTTGAGGTCGTCGAGGCATTGCAAGCAAATGCTTTTTGGTTGATTTGTATCTCTTTTAATCAAAATATCCGAGTATTTCATTATTTTATCAGCAATCATGATTGAATCGCTATCTTTTTCGAAAACACAACGATTTTCACCTTTTTGTAAACAAACTAAACATACTATTTCCCACTCCATTAAACATGACATAATGTTTTACTTTTAATTAATAACTCACAACAATTCTATTTACTTTATATGAAATCGAGCTAGTTTATTTGACATTTGCCTTGCGGTGAATTTTTATTGATTTTTTTTTGCAGTTGATGAGCTGTTCGATTTGTGTAGAGTAATAAAGCGTTTATGCTATTTTATTAAGGTTTGGATGTTGTTAAAAATCTGCAGTAATATGCTTTAATGTAACATGTGTTTTCTAGCTGAGTCTTATAATAGCTTTTATACAATGTATTTGATTTTCGAAGCCGACAGGGAGTTACATGACTAATCATCGAGTGATCAAATGTCCTTCCCTGCTTTCAATTAGATATATTTCGATTCCGATTGCTCATAGTTTCCATGGAATTTGGAGACAACGTTGAGTTCCTCGAGGCATTGCAGGCAAATGCTTTTTAATTGATTTGTATCTCTTTTGATCAAAATATCCGAGTATTTCATTATTTTATCAGCAATCACGATTGAATCGTTATCTTTTCCGAAAATACAACGATTTTCGCCTTTTTGTAAACAAACTAAACATACTCTTTTCCACTCCATTAAACGTGACATGTTTTAATATTGAATGTTTTACTTTTAAGCAATAATTCCAAACAAATCAATTTACTTCATATGAAATTGAGCTAGTTTATTTGACATTTGCATTGCAGTGGATATCCATTGTTTTTTTTTTGCATTTAATGAGCTGTTCGATTTGTGTAGACAAATAAAGAGTTTATGCCGTTTTATTAAGGTTTGGATGTTGATAAAAATCTGCAGTAATATGCTTTAATGTATGATGTGTTTTTTAGCTGAGTCTTATAATAGCTCTTACTATATATTTGATTCTCTAAGTCGAGAGTGAGTTACAGGACTAACTATCGGCAGAGCAAATGTTCTTCTATACTTTTAATTAGATATATTTCTGGTGGTGTGTTCCGAACATTGGGATTGGTCGACGTGGAGAGACACAACTTTTAATGCAGCATCCAAAATAAGGAGATATCCGCGATATAGTAGTCATCTGAACAACAGGAAATCTGTGGAGTTTGTTACAGATTCACACACAACACGCAAACGGATTGTGAAGAACAGTACGGAAAGAAATTCAAACTATATTCATATACCGGCAATAAATAAAAAGTAAGAAGTAAGCAGTAAAAGACGCGATAAGTACGGAAGCGATAAGTCAAGAAGTTATGTGTACAGTAAAAGTAACGATTGTTATTAACGGACTAATAAAGTTATGGGGTTTCGGACCCCAAATCGTCCTTGTCGTCTGCTCCGTTGAAGAGGGTGGAGTCGCTGAGGTCCCTGGTGGCGGCTAATGTTCTTCTTGTGGCGGCGGTTGATGTCGAAGTCCTCTGATTATACGTGCCAAGTCAGGACTATACGGCGGATGACCCATCAAATCGATGTTTTGGGTGCTCAAAAATGCAGTTGTCGCAGCCGATGTGTGAGAGCTCGTGAAGAGTGATCCGTCTTCGGCGGTTGGTTTTCCTGATTTCTTGGGAGACAACTGGCAAACAAATGGTTGTGTACCACTCAGAATTGATTGTTCTGCGTTGTTCTAGTGGTACGGTTGCGACATGTCCAGTTTTTCCGAAAAAAACAGGCGACCATTTGCTTGGAAGTGCTTCGTGCGCGAACAACTTTTGTTGGATTTGGCTCATCTTGAAACACCCAGACAGTCGACTGCTGTTTACTTTCGGGCTCATACGCGTAAATCCACGATTCATCACCTGTCACGATGTCATAGACGTGTTTCGAAGCACCGCGATCGTATTTTTTGAGCATTTCTTTCGACCAATTGACACGAGCCTTTTTTGGGCGATTGACAAATTGTGTGGGATCCAACGCGAACAAATTTTTTTGACAGTCAAATGTTTATGCAATATTGAATGTATGCTGGTCCCACTAACGCCTAAGGTTGTCTCAATCTCACGATAGGTCACATGACGATTTTCCAATATCAGTTCGCGCACAGCATCAATGGTTTTCGGAACAACAACTGATTTTGGACGACCTTCACGAAATTCATCTTGGAGTGAACTACGACCACGATTGAATTCACCATACCATCGATAAACACTGGTCCTTGATGGAGCTTCATCGCCAAAAATTGAATTAAGTTCATCCATGCACTGTTGCTGAGTTAATCCACGCCGAAAGTTGTAAAAAATAATCGCACGAAAATGTTGACGATTTAATTCCATTTTTGGGCCGAGATGAATCTTTTAAGTTACGGTAAACAACACAAATAGCGCTCGTATGTCAAAACGTTCTGAGTGCGTATAACCTCAAAAATGTCCAACTTTACGACAGAGCTGTCAATTGCCGGATTGCAACACTAGGGTTGCCAAATCCCGAAACATAAGAGGCAACCCTCGTAGTTACTAGAAAATTATTCTCTTCAAGGATAATTTTCTTTCTCGAAGAAGGGTGGGATGTTGTATTCCAGAATACTACCCTTATTAAATTTAACACTGAATCTCCTTACACATCCTTAAAAACTTCCCATAACATATTGTGACGCATATGACAATCAGTACTGGAATCTTCGAGAAAGTCCGAAACAAAGTACTAGATTATTTTAGGAAGTACTGGAAAACTGGAATAGAACATTCAAGACTATGGAACGGACGGAAACGATACACCAAATCAGAATGAGGAAAAACGGTATAAATACGTCGCACGCAGAGTGGAAGTTAAGTTAGAGATAAGTAAGACAGTGAAGCAAGCGATACGTCTCGAGTGAGAAGTAAGAAGTAAAATACGCGATAATCACGGAAGCGATAATAAAGAAAACGTTAAGTGTACGGTAACAAAAGTAACGGTTGTTATTAACGGACTAATAAAGTGTCACATTAATTCAAAATCGATTCAACGGCTCTTATTTATTTTAAAATAATTAATCCAGCGAACCCTAAGCTCGCTACAATTGGTGTCAGAAGTGGGATTAATTATTGTTTAAGTGAATAAGTGTGTGAAAGTGTGTTGTGGCGATGTCAGATCGACATTTGGAGGATCTTCGCGTTCCTGAGTTGAAGAAGGAACTTGAGGACCGGAATCTGGATAGCAGAGGACAGAAGCAAATTCTTCGACAACGTCTGCAAGCAGCTATGGAGGAAGAGGGTATTGATGTCAACACATATGTTTTTACGATTGGTCCAGACTGTCCGTTTGGAGAAGAAACAGCGAGTCAAGATGGTTGCAATGTAACGGAGAAGAGTTCGCCACTGTTAGACATTTCGGAGATGTTCCGGATGATGATGATAAAATTCGACACCGTAAATTCAAAATTCGACGCCCAAAATTGAAAATTGGGCGCACAAGCTATAGATGTTAATGCAAAATTCGACACCGTAAATTAAAAATTCGACGCCCAAAATGCAAAGTTGGATGCCCAAACGCAGTCGATGAAATGTAATTTTCAACACTTTAAGGAAGAAGTTCGAAACGAAGTAGAAAATCTGGATCTAAAAGTCACCGAAGAAATAATGCGAATCGAAAAGAGACTTGAGTGTGTTGAGAGAAATAAGACATCGCCTAGCAATCAACATGACTACAAAGATACAAGGATGCAACCGCCAACCTTCGATGGAACGGGACCCTTCTCCGTATTTATACGTCAGTTTGACGCCGCGGCCAATTATAATAAGTGGTCGGATGAGCAAAAGTCAACATCACTAATCCTGTCACTCCGCGGGGCGGCTGCAGAATTGCTACAAACCATACCAGCAGAGAAGCAAACAGATTTCCAAGCGATAAGAGACGGCCTTGAAGCTAGGTATGGCGACAACCACATGCAGCAGGTCTACCGCATGCAACTGCGGAGCAGAACGCAGAAACCGGGAGAAAATCTTCAACAGTTGCAGGCAGACATTGAGCGATTGGCAAACTTGGCTTATACAAATATGACTAAAGAATTTCTGAACGAGGTAGCAATGGATGCATTTATAAACGCACTCCAAGATCGGGACTTGCAACAGGCCGTTCGTTTGGCAGGAAAGAAGACGACTAATGAAATACTGGCGTTCGCATTGGCATATGAATCTGCTAAACTGGCTACCAGGAGTACATATAGAGTTCGAGAAACGTCCGTCCAAGAATGTTCCTGCCAAAGAATCGGGCATGTACAACGGAGAACCCCGAGAACTGACATGAAGTGTTGGACATGCGGCGAAGTCGGCCACATCTCTGTTGACTGTAGGAAACGTCGACGAATGAATGAAACATCAAGTGAGAATTGTTATTCATGCGCTAATCATAAGAGGAGACTATCAACGGACCAACCTGAGGTCAATAGCTCGGGAAACTTGTAAGGGCAGACTTTACGGGGCGAAAGTCGCCTGGTGGAATTTGCAGCCCCAGCATCGTAACTGTATCACAACTCCAACGGGATAACCAAAGTTTGGTTATAACTACGATTGTTAATGGAAGGACAACAACAGTGACAATCGACACTGGAGCAACGAGATCCATAATTCGGCCGGATGTCGTGGGCCAAATTGCCCTTAATAAAAATAGAAGATACGCTTTGAGGACTGCCACAGGGGAATGTTCTACAGTCTACGGAGAAGTCGAGAGAATAATAGTGCTGGGCAATATTTCCATTTCCCACAAATTTTTGGTTGCCGATATTACGGACGAATGCATTCTTGGAATGGATTTCATGAAGGAGCACCAAGTTGTTCTAGATATCGGGCAAAGAACACTGCGAATTGGTAACTTGGAGGTTGCTATTACACTGCAGGACGAACAATTGCGAAGGCTGAAATGTTATGTGCGTGAGGAGGATGAGATCCCAGCTCGTTCAGACTCGGTAATTTGGACCAGTCTCGAGAGTGATCCCGGTGACAATCGGTTTTACATCACCGAAGCTGCACAAAATCAGCGCAAGGGGAACATCCTTGTTGGGAAAGCCCTTATCGATGCGAAGAAGCACATCGTACCCGTCAGAGTACTAAATGCGTCCAAAGAGCCGATCACAATAAGAAAAGGAGAAGTAATCGCAGAATGTGCACCCGTGTCAATGATAAGCTCAATTCCGACAAGGGGAGAGGACCATTCAATTCAACAGCCCTCTGGTACACCGGCTGTGGTTAATAGGTTGATGTCCCGGAAAATCGGATTAACAGACAGAGAAAAGGCAAGCGTTAAATCACTCCTGAACGATTTTTCTGATATTTTTGTGACAGGACATGATAAATTCGGACGCACCGGTATAGTTAAACATCGCATTGACACGGGTGAGTCAAGACCTATAAGACAGCCACCTCGTCGACTACCGTTGGCCAAACAATCAGAAGTAGGCAACATGATTCGAGAGATGGAAGAGCAAGGAGTCATCGAGAAATCATCGAGCCCATGGGCTTCGCCGGTAGTGCTCGTCAAGAAGAAGGATGGGACAACTAGATTTTGTGTCGACTACCGCCGGTTAAACGACGTTACGAAGAAAGACAGTTACCCACTTCCTCGAATCGACGACACACTAGATACCCTTTCTGGAGCTCAGTGGTTCTCAACATTGGACCTAAAAAGTGGTTACTGGCAAGTGGAAGTGGAGGAGGACAAGGAGAAGACAGCGTTTACTACCGGACACGGACTTTATCAATTCAACGTGATGCCTTTTGGATTGTGTAATGCCCCAGCAACGTTTGAACGATTAATGGAAAGTGTTCTACGGGGACTTACATGGAAGACGTGTCTTGTGTACTTGGACGATATCATCGTTGTTGGAAGGAATTTACCAGAACACATCAATAATCTGCGCTCCGTCTTCGAACGACTAAGACAGGCCAACTTAAAGCTCAATTCGAAGAAATGTCAACTCTTCCAAAGGAGAGTAAAATTCCTGGGACACATAGTTTCATTTGCAGGAGTTCAAACGGATCCTGATAAGATAGCAGCCGTCCGAGAGTGGCCTACTCCAGAAGACAAGCAGCAGTTGAGAAGCTTTATGGGATTAGCCACATATTACCGACGGTTTGTTAAAGGTTTCGCCAATGTGGCAAAACCCCTACATGAACTAACGGGTAAAGACAAGAAATTCAATTGGACAGAAAAGTGTGAGGCAGCATTCAACACATTGAAGGCCGAGTTATGTAAGACACCAACATTGGCATTCCCAAGAGCGGATTGCCCATTTATATTGGATACTGATGGAAGTAACACAGGAATCGGAGCAGTGTTGTCACAGGAAGTCGATGGTAAAGAGAGAGTTGTCGCATGTTATAGTCGAGTTCTATCTAAGCCAGAGAGAAATTACTGCGCAACAAGAAAGGAACTGCTGGCTGTCGTAGAAGCCGTTAAGAATTTCCATAAATACCTCTACGGACGTCGATTCAACCTTCGGACGGATCATGCGGCCCTGAAATGGTTGCTAAATTTTAAGAATCCGGAAGGACAAATAGCTCGATGGATCGAACGACTTCAAACGTACGATTTCCAAATTTCCCACCGTCAAGGGAAGGTGCATAATAACGCTGATGCTCTATCAAGAAGACCATGTAAGCCAGATTGTAAACATTGTCATAGAGCGGAAGAGAAAGAAGAGGCGTACGACCTGCGAAATGTACAAGTAGAAGTACCAGATGGGTGGACGAGTGATGCTATACGCGCAGCTCAACTTCAGGATGAAGATATGTCGCTAATTCTGGAATACAAAGAAAAGAACGAGCGGCCAACTTGGAACAATATTTCCGACAAGAGTGGAACATTTAAGGCATATTGGGCACAATGGAATTCCTTGCTAGTGGAAGATGGTATTCTTAAGCGTAAATGGGAAGCCGCGGACGGAAAATCCCATCGAATGCAAATTCTAGTCCCACCATCAAAAGTGAAAGATGTTCTAACAGAAATGCACGACGGGGCCTCCGGTGGACATTTGGGAGTTAATAAGACACTTTCAAAATTACGATCTCGTTTCTACTGGCTTCACATGAGAGATGACGTCGAGTCTTGGTGTAGGAAGTGCACAACTTGCACTGCGACCAAGGGACCAACGGCAAAACCAAGGAGCGCTATGAAGCAGTACAACGTGGGTGCCCCTTTCGAGCGAATTGCGATTGATATCTCAGGACCATTCCCAAAAACAAACGACAACAACAAATACATGTTAGTTATCATGGATGATTTCAGCAAGTGGGTAGAAGTCCTTCCAATTCCAAACCAAGAAGCAACAACCGTCATTGAGCAGCTAATCAATAATTGGATCAGCAGATATGGAGTTCCCTGTGAGCTTCATTCTGATCAAGGCCGAAATTTCGAATCACAGATATTTCAAGGCATCTGTGCGGCACTGGGCGTAAGGAAAACCAGGACCACACCCTTACATCCGCAGTCAGACGGAATGGTCGAAAAGTTCAACCGAAGAATGAAAGAGTACTTATCGAAGGTCGTTAGTGATCACCAAAGAGATTGGGACAAATATGTACAAGCCTTTCTCATGAGCTATAGATCGGCTAATCACGATACGACGGGCCATTCTCCAGCAAAAATTATATTTGGACGGGAGAGACGATTACCAGCCGATCTGCGATTCGGAATACCTCCAGACGCCATAGACAAGACCGAAGACTACGTAGCCGAATGGAGAAATCGCCTCGATGAGATTCATCATTTGGTTCGAAAGCAAATCAAGGTATCCAGTGACGGGATGAAAACAAGGTACGACGTTCGAGCCAACGCATCCGGATTTAATGCAGGCGATAACGTATGGCTTTATAACCCTCATCGGCAAAAAGGAAGGTCTCCGAAGTTGCAGCAACATTGGGAAGGACCGTATAAGATTCTCACAAGAATTAACGACGTTGTCTATAGGATTCAGCGAAGACCGAACGCCAAGATGAAAGTGGTACATCGTGACCGACTGGCGACTTTTGTTAACCCAGGAGATCAGTGAACTTAGTTCGGGACGAACTAATCTAGGCGGAGGGTAGTGTGACGCATATGACAATCAGTACTGGAATCTTCGAGAAAGTCCGAAACAAAGTACTAGATTATTTTAGAAAGTACTGGAAAACTGGAATAGAACATTCAAGACTATGGAACGGACGGAAACGATACACCAAATCAGAATGAGGAAAAACGGTATAAATACGTCGCACGCAGAGCGGACGTTAAGTTAGAGATAAGTAAGACAGTGAAGCAAGCGATACGTCTCGAGTGAGAAGTAAGAAGTAAAATACGCGATAATCACGGAAGCGATAATAAAGAAAACGTTAAGTGTACGGTAACAAAAGTAACGGTTGTTATTAATGGACTAATAAAGTGTCACATTAATTCAAAATCGATTCAACGGCTCTTATTTATTTTAAAATAATTAATCCAGCGAACCCTAAGCTCGCTACAATATATTACATTCTCACTTAATACATACCATTCATAAACATTCACAATATTGCCAGTTACAGCACATTTAATAACTTGCACCTTTTTATTCATTCAAAACATAGTAACTTTGATTTTCGTTCAAATTTTATTCAATTTAAAAGTCACAGAGACTTTGATAAATTTTGTTTTGTTCATGTTATAATTTCCAGTAAATTAGAACACAATGTTCTATAAGTAGAGAAAAAATTCAATTGTAAAATCCAGTGCGGACGTGTGAGGAAACGTGTTTACACGTGTGTGCAGTGCACTATTAAATTGTCTAATGCAATATAAAAACAAAAAATATATAATAATAATTAAAAAGAATAACAAAAAAAAAAATTTTTTTTTTTAAACAACAGGAAAGCAGTTACTACACAACTCCGATGATAGGCGATGATCCAGGCAATGCACTGGAGTACATAACCGAAAGGAAAAGGAAGGTTCAGGGCATCTTACGAAACGCACCAGTAAAAAAATCCACAAACATGGACAGAACAAGCAGCCCCGCAAATTACAAACAAAAGTTCGAAGAAGCGTTGGAAACCATTAACCAATTAACGGTTAAAGTGAAACAACTCCAGGAACAAATCTATAAACAAGGTTCCATCAATAACACTGATGACGTCCATATGGAAGAAACGTCCCGTCAACGCCCTAATTCGAGTCAAAGCCAAGGCGAACCACCCACCAAAGTTCCCAAACAAATGAAGGCCTCATCAAATCAAATACCCACCCAAGCCAGAGCAGAAACAACAACGAAATCAACCGCGAAAAATGAAAAACCCCCGCCAATCTACGTCAAAAACCTGACCAGCACCAAAGCTATAAATCAAACCCTGCAAAATGCTCTGGGTCACCGGAATTTCAGCACAAATATAAAAGGATCTAGGACTTCCATAACAGTCAGATCATTAGACGATCATGAAAGGGCAGTTAAAAAACTGTTAGAGGAACAATATCAGTTCTTCACCTTCCAACATCCAAATAGCAAACCAACTACCTTTATTATAAGGCACATCGATCCAGAATGGACCAATGAAGAATTAGGACTGGAAATTGCTAGGATATGTCCACAAATAAAAATTAATAAGCTGGACTACTTCCAAACACCATACATGAGGACAAACAACATAAAAAGCCTCCGGATCATACAAATCCCACCAAATCAGGATATCAACCAACTTAAACAAATTAAATATTTGTTTACTAAAAAAATCGCAATCGAGGAGCCACACAAACAAGAAATTCTACATTGCAAGCGATGCCAAGACTCAGGACACTTGGCGGTCTCATGCCACCAGCAAAGACGTTGCGGCAGATGCGCAGAGGAACACGAGCTAGATGAATGCAAGGTAAATCCACAAGGCCTGGAACCAGAGACAGTCCAAACCGCCAACGCCGATGGATTCATTACCACAAAGAAAATTACAGTAAAATGTTGTAACTGTGGAGGGCCACATCCAGCAAATTTCTCTCAATGTCCTCAGAAGCTAAAACTTCTGCAAAGACGGAAATTAGCAATGTCAACAGTTAAACCAACTACAACGAAACCAACAGTATTGCAGGAAGTAAAGTTAACCCGACCCGGAATATCTTACGTGGATGCAGCAAAAGGAAACCTCAACACCACCACTCCCTGTAACGACAATATTAAAAATTTCAATCTGGACATCATGGGTTACATCCAAAGCCTACAGGCCATGCTTTCTTCGCTGAGGCATATGTCAGAAACAGAAAAAAAGGTCAGATTCTTTCACTAATAACTTCCCATATTCTTTCAAGCTCTCTTTAAACTATCCATTATCTCCCTCAACACAGAATCCATTTACTCTAATATACGTAAGCAACACCTCCGGTTGTTTGTTGAAAAATTTTCCCCAGATATCCTCTTCCTTTCAGAGACCTGGCTCAAACCAAATTCCCGAGTTTCCATTCCCAATTATACTTTTGTTTCTAACCCCAGAACTAATGGATCCCACGGAGGTACCGGCATCTTAATACACAAAAAATTTCAATTCAGTGAAATTAGATTCACTAATATATTCAGCATTGAATACACGACAGTTAAACTTTTTTGTGAGAACAATAAAGTGCTCGTCTTAGCATCCATTTATATTCACCCTTCACGACAACCAGATTTCCCAGATGCTGACATTTCTCAGATAATCCAACAGTCTGTTCCCGCTCCATTTATAATCGGGGGAGACTGGAATGCTCGTCATACAACATTCAATGATAATAAATGCAACAAATATGGTCGTCAGTTGCTAGCCCTCCTCCCATCTTATCCATATACATACATTGACTCCCCATTACAGCCAACCCGTGTCACTAGCACAGCCAAGTCAACAATCGACTTCTTCCTCAAGTCCGATGATGTTCACTCAGCGGGTCCACCTACAGTCTCCTTTATATTTCCTTCTGATCATGGTTCCGTTCACACCACGATCCAAATCCCCTCTCTCGATCCACTCTACTCGTCAAACCCTGTCCCAAACTTCACCAAAACAAATTGGTGAAAAGTCAATAGGGACATAGCGATAAGTTTCTCTGACTTGTATATCCCTGAAGCATCTAACTTACTCCCTACTGAAATCGATCAAACATCTTTAAGAATAGAGCAAATTCTTAAGGAGGCTCTCAACAACAACACCCCGACAACCATTCCTCATAACTATTTAGGAAAGCCTTTGCCCACCATCCTAACCAAATTGTTGCGCCTTAAAAAGCAGCTCCGCCGAAAACTTCATACAAGATCATCATCATCATCATCATCGGCACTACAACCGGGAACCGGTCTTGGCCTTATTTAGCAAGTGCTGAGGCTTGTTAAATTTTCCATAATGATTTATTTTGTCTGGGCAAGGTCATTAGTCTTGCGCCAGGGGCTCCCCGACGGGGAATCGAACCCCGGTCTCCCGGGTGACAGGCGGGTATACTAACCACTATACTATCGAGGAGCCCTCATACAAGATACTGCCCCTTTATTAAAAGCCAAATCCAACTCCTATCCACTCTGATAAATGAGCAGTTGAAAAAGTTCGCAGATGAGAACTACATCTCCACACTTAGTAACATCAAACCAAATCGTGATCTTTTCAAGAACATCAACCAATTAACTGGTCGTAAATATAAACCCCGAATTGATCATCTCATCAACCCAATAAGCAATAATATTGCCCAGTCCAATACGGACATAGCAAATTGCCTCGCAGAACACTTTGCAAAGATTCACCAGCAAAATAATTCTCTCTCAACTCCTGGCTTCGAGAACACAGTAAACGAATACATCTCAAACAGATTATTCACATCTTTTACTCCTTTCATCGGTGAATTTAACAACACGAACATAGCTTCACACCCCTTAGACACTACAAATTTTCTAACTGCAGACGAATTATCCGAGATCGTAAGATCAGGAAATAACAAAAAGTCAACTGGATTAGATGGAATCCCACGCCTTCTATTTAAAAGGCTACGCCCACCGAATCTACTTCGCATCCTCATTCTTCTTAATCATATAATTAATGCATCGCACTTCCCAGAGAACTGGAAAACTGCGGTAGTAATTCCTATTAAGAAGCCCGGTAATAGTAATAGCCCTTTCAATTATCGTCCAATATCCCTATTAAGTACATTAAGTAAGATACTGGAACGCAAGATCTACCAAAATCTTCTCTCATTTGCCAATGAGAATGCCCTCATCCCCAACTGTCAGTTCGGATTTCGTAAGCGACAATCCACATGTCATGCTCTACTAAAACTTACACACGATGTTACAACTGGTCTCCAAAACCAAAGCCCTACTGTGTGTATATCTCTCGATATTTCTAAGGCGTTTGATTGCGTCTGGATCTCAGGGCTTCTGTACAAACTGCACTCCATATTTAATCTAAACTCTCACACAACAAAGCACTTAGCCTCTTATCTTTCTGCCAGAAAATTCGTTGTGAGAATAAATTCTTCTGTCTCAGAAACCCGCAACATAACCGCGGGTGTTCCCCAAGGCTCTATTTTAGGGCCAATTTTATATCTGTTATATACCGCGGATATTCCTCAACCCGTATCTCCTAATGTTGTGATGCTGAATTATGCTGATGATACATTAATTTACTCTAGCAGCAAATTTGTTAAGGCTGCAAGAAACCGCATTAATAACTTTCTCCCTAACCTATCATCATACTTTAATAAGTGGAAAATTCACCTTAAACCAAATAAAACGCAGCTCATAGTGTTCAAGGGCAAACACGACCACTGTACAAACAACACTAGACGCTGCCACAACAAAATTAAACTTAACCTAAACAACACTCTAATAAAACCCTCCAAAACCCTAAAATATCTGGGAATAACTTTTTCTAACAACTGGTCTTTTTCCTCCCACATTAAAAATTCCCTTCATAAAGCCACAATTCAGCTTAATCTCTGTAGAAGAGTAATGTGGAAACCTAATAGTCTCTCTCACAAAGTCAAACTGCTCATTTACAAACAAATTATCAGGCCCACACTCACGTACGCGTGCCCATTGTGGTACCATATCACTCCCTCCCAAATGGAGAAATTACGAGTATTCGAAAGAAAATGCTTTAGGTATGTCTCTGGGTTACATCGTCGTCCTAACTCCTATAAGTACTATCATCATCATCATCATCGGCACTACAACCGGGAGCCGATCTTGGCCTTATTTAGCAAGTCCTGGGGCTTGTTTAATTTTCCATAACGATTTTTTTTCCCGGGCAAGGTCATTAGTCTTGCGCCAGAGGCTCCCCGACGGGGAATCGAACCCCGGTCTCCCGCGTGACAGGCGGGTATACTAACCACTATACTATAAGTACTATAGTAACGTCGAACTCTACAATACCGCTGGTATTGAGCGCCTCGATAGACGATTCCTCGAGCTATCTATAAAATCGGATTATCGATTATCGAAAATCTACAAAAAAATAATCCCAATCCCATAATAACCTCGCTCTTAGAGAACCCTCTAGATATCAGAACTAACTATCCCAACTGTCTCCACACCAGAGCTATCTTCGCCTCAGGCAGACTGGTAAATGATTCAAACGAGATCATATACCACAACACCGAAGTTACCCCTAACCAGTTCAAATACTGTAACGTCCAACCATTTTCCAACATCCTACGTTTTTCCAACGAACAACCGGAAAGAAATACTCTTCCTCAAACCCATAACTGACCTCATTCCACATCCTTTAATTCATATATCCCATTAATTATAAAACATTGTTTTGTTTATAGCTCATTTTATAATAATCAGACTAAGTTAGCTTAAGTTATATTTATATTTAGGGTTAGGTTTAGATTAAGTAAAGTAAAAATAAGAAATTCCTGGTTTTCTGACCTTTTCCAGGAAGACGAAACCCTACTAAATGTATAAACACACATCTATCCTGTAACTCTTAAAACATTGTTTGGAAAATGTATTATAATAATAATTACATGTAAGCAATTGTCACGAATTTAATTTTAAGTCACTGTATTACTTAAATGTACAAATTTTAATTATGGTTAATAAATACAGTTTTGAAAAAAAAAAATTGTAAAATCAGTTAGTTTTGAGTTTAGCAATTGAAGTGTGAGATTACACTTTGAGTTCAGTTGAGAAAAAGAGGAAGTTTCAGTTAAAAGAGGAAGTTTCAGTTTTCGGTTAAATTGAAGTTTTGAATTCTGAGAAGTAGTTGAGTTTAAGTTTTGAAGTTTGTGGAGAAGAAGATACAAAATTTAAATAATATCGAAGATACAAGAATTAAATAATAACTAAGAGACTGAAGAGTATTTTCTTTGATAATTGATTTCCGCACAAACATATTTTCAATCGGAGCGAATATTGAAAGAATACTAAATAAAGGAAAAATAAAAGGTCCACGCTCTTCCCTCAACCGAGGAAGCACGGCGTCCCGGACTATAACATCTTTGTTGTACTGAGTTTGAACAGAACTGATCAAACCGTCTTTCAGCTTGGCAATGTGTGCAGGAGTCTCGTCTTGAGAAGTTACGTGTTGACAAGCTTCCGTTTCAGAGTCGTGCATTTATTTCTATTGTTTAAAGAATTTAAATAAAGCTTACGATAATTACTACAAATATTTAAAATATTCTCGAAGTTATTCACGTCCGGAATTTCTTTCTCGAGTCCTGTGGCTGTCAAATTGTTTTCGCCGTTGACGTTTATTTTTTTATTCGGCGCCAACAACGTTTTTTTAAATTATTTTTCTGCTAAGTAGAATTTGCACAAAGTAGTTAATGCAACGGGAATTAGTAGGGTGTTAGGCGGGGACACGGACGCGAGGTCCGTAACAATACCTTCCCCCCTTAAATAATGATAGCTTCATTCTTAGAAGAGGAATGAAGCTTGACTACAAAAATATAGACTGTAGCGTTGAACCATACACCGGCTGTGGTGCATTATTTTCCCTTGTTTGTCTGCTTTTGGCCTCATCTATTCCACCTGTGCACCACCACATTTCTTTTCCCTAACTTCACGACGTTATTCAGCAGACTCTTTACTTGTATTACCTTATAGAGACCCCTCCATATGGGAGCTACTATTCATTGCTTTTGCGCGTTCCGTATTAAAACGTTGTCGCCCACATGGAGCGTGAATGGGCGGGTCTTACGGTCGTAGTACTCTTTCGGGTTCCTCTTGGAAGTTAACAGGTCACGCCTTGCTATTTCGTACGTATGTTGAAGTTTGTACTTCAATAGCTTATGGTAACTGTCATGGTTATATACCGGTTGCGGAGGTTGCTTTATGCTTGTCGGTACCACCGGGGTGAACCCAAATAGACAGTCCATTGGCGTAAGTTTAGTACCTCCGTGTACATTGGTGTTGTATACGAATGTTGCCGTCCTCAGGTACTGGTCCCATGATTGGGAATTTCCATCCACAATGGTTCGCACGCGATATACGAGTGGACGATGGGCTTGTTCTAAGGCTCCATTCGATTGTCGATGGTACGCTGAGGTATGTAGTATTGTAATACGGAGCAGTTTCCACACGCTTTTAAACAAACTGCTTAGGAAATTGCTTCCCTGATCGGTGACCAATTGCTTCGGAACACCATACCGAACAATTATTTGGTCGAAGAAGACTGTGGCCACCGTTTCTGCCTCCGCATCTGGGAGAGCATAGCAATCTATAAACTAAGACAAGTTGTCTTGGAATGTAAGTATATACTGGTTGGAGTTCGATCAAGAGGATCTACTATATCTAAGTATACTTTATCAAAAGACCTCTTTGCAATGTCGGTCATTACCATGGGCATACGTATGTTCGGTGAAGATTTCATGGTTTGACATGTTTTACATACTTTGATGTATTGTTTAATGTCGCGCATCATGTTCTTCCACCAAAAATGCCTACGTATTTTATTATACGTTTTACTCACCCATTGGTGTCCAACCAAAGGAGGATCATGGTATTCCCGGTGTAGGAACTGGATGTCTCCAGGATTTGTTATCTCCATTCCGTTTTCCGTGCAGGTTGGAATGGGATTCTCGTTAAGAGAGGACTCGTCGTCATTTGGGCTATCCTGAGTTCCTTCGCTTGCCCTTAGCTTTTTAGCTTGAGCGCGTGTTAGTACATTGCACCTTGGTAGTGTGGGAGTCTCATCACAAATTTGCGGAATACAGCTCAAGGTATCCGCATTAGTGTTGTATTTACCTCGTGTATAGTCGATTTGGTAGTCGAACTCCAGTAGCTTGCGATGGAACCTTAGTAAAGGTGACGTGGGGTCTTTCACGTTAAATACTCCCTCTAATAGTTTGTGATCCGTGTATATGTTGAATTTTCTCCCTTGTAAATAACAATGGAAATTCTTAGCCGCCCAAACAATGGCTAGAAACTCTTTCTCGATCGTAGAGTAGTTCTTTTCCGCCTTATTCAACGTTCGGCTGGCATACGAGTTAACACCCCTAAAATATAAGTTAGGTAACAATCAAAACATAAAACACAGATACTTCAAAACCTGTTCAACTTAATGTCATTCCCAAAACACGAACAAAAGAAAACGTGAACCACTGTATTTTAATAATAGAAACACAGGTACTTCAAAACCTGTTTTACCTAATAGATTTAAGATATTAATAGATTCGAAATATATAAATAGAGTTAAGTTCGAAATGTAAGACAAGAGATCCTGTCTGACTACGGACTCGAATACACGAGCTGCTCAGAGGAGGAAAATAATAAAAGGAAACAGTGTCTAAATAAACAAAGACAAAGGTCTTTTCGTTTGAAAATATTTTCTCCAGGAACAGCACAAAATAACTTACGCGACTGTCTGGTCCTTATCGATTTCGCCTTGCGCCAGTATGGCACCCAGTGCTCCATTACTAGCATCCGTGGTCGGCATTATTTAGCAAATCTCTCTCTCTTGTTAAATTTTCCATAATAATTTGTTTTTACGGGCAAGGTTATTAGCCTTGCGCCAATCTTTCTCAGGATGTATTGACATATATGTTATATATAACATATGTTTATACAGCACTTACCTACTATTGTGGCTTCTGGCTTGGTAAAGCCCGTGAGTAGGTGCCTTCCGACTCGGAGAGTCCGTGAGGTGGTTTCCTGTTGTAGCCTCTGGTCGGACGAAGATTGCAGGTTCGAGTCCTATCGTGGCTTCGGGCGTGGTTAAGCCCGTGTGTAGGTCATCCGGCCGGTTTTGATTTTCTGCTAATTTGGGCGTAACTCTGGGTAGTAAACACCCCCAACCAACTTCTCGATATTCACTGAATATTCGAATACAAATAGGAGGTACTACGATTAGACCACAGGGCAGGTGAAATCTCTTGGGCTCATTTATACCCCAAAAATGAATTTCATCAAACATGCGACCCACATTTTTCAAAGGAGCCTCGGTCGATTCAAGCACCTGCAGAACACCTTGCAGTCCAACTTGTCTGCTATAAGCAGCTAATCCAATCTGGAATATCGTTCGCCTTTCCCATATGGTGTTGTATATCTTCAGCCCAAATGGAAAGGCTTCGAGTTTTCGAAAGGAAACTTCATAGAAGATGCGGCAACTACTCTAGGAGGCCTGGCGGTCATCAGGATCCCAATTCTCCCCTATATGAAGGTGCCTCCGTTACCCCTACCTCAAACATGGAGGAGGAAGTATCATGCTATGGGGTTGTATGTCATACAAAGGAACCGGTACGTTACATCGCCTAGAAGGTATAATGAACGCCCACAGCTACATTAATGTCCTTGAAGATGTAATGCTGCCCTATGCGGATGGAGAATTGCCTGTGACATGGAAATTTATGCAGGACAATGACCCTAAGAATACCGCGAGTGCAACGAGAGTATGGTTTTCTAATAATTCCGTGGATGTCATCGATTGGCTTTCATGTAGCCCGGACCTAAATCCAATAGAAAACCTCTGGAACGAATTAAAAGAGAAGACTAACGACCTTGCCCGGAAAAAAAACAAATCAGTATGGAAAATTTAACAAGCCTCAGGACTTGCTAAATAAGGCCAAGACCGGCTCCCGGTTGTAGTGCCGATGATGATGATGAAACAAGCATAAAATAAGTAACTTAAATGAATTGTATAAGATTGCTAAAGCAGCTTGTGAAAACATACCAACGAATAAATGTCAGGACTGTATTGCTTCAATGCCCAGGCGGTGTAAGGCAGTGATTAAAAACAGAGGTTTTCCTACAAAATACTAAGCTAAGACATGAAATTTGGACTAAAAATCAATCGTTCTTAATTAGATCGCCAGCTAATTTTGTTTTACAAAACCTTTTAAATGTAATTTTGTTTTTTTGTAAATATTATTTATATTTTAATTAATATACTAAAATACATATATAAAAAACATTTTACAAACTGTTTATAGCAAAGAATTTTAATAAAAAATTATTGTAAATAAAATTTCTAGTATCGTTCTTAATTAGTTCGCCACAACTGTATCTATCTCTCCACAATAAAAAGAAATGCTATTCACTCACGGAGAACTAAAACCAAACCGTCAATTATCCATTTTTATCGTTTACCAGGCTGTCGATACGACTCTTGGATGTACAGTCATTGAATACCCGTCTCCTCAATGAGTTCCACCTCATGTTTGATCTTTGTTTCCTTCGAATTAACGCAGTCCCCTACCTGATCGATTTCATTTTCCAGTCGTTTCTTCTGTTCGTGCTCCGATGACTTATCCAATTCATTTCCAGTGAGGTGCTGAGCTACGTGTCCTTGAAAATGCAACTTTTTAGTGAATTCTTTACCGCATTTTTTGCAACTGAATTTATTTTTGGGGTTATGGATTCGAAGATGCTCGCTCAGATTATTAGAATATCTAAAGCTCTTGTCGCAAGTCGGGCATTTGTAAGGCTTTTCACCAGTATGTACTCTCACATGGCTCCTTAATTCCGTACTAGTCACAAAGGTTTTATCACAATTATCGCAACTGAAAGGTCGCACATTGTTGTGGCGTCTCATATGAATAACGAGTTTAGTTTGAGTCCTAAAATCGCGATTACATATCTCACAAATCTTTAATGATACTCCCGTCGATGGCTTCGGGATTTCGCCATTTGTGGCTTCAGAAACGGTATCATTTTCTTCGTCAATGCAGGGGGTGCTCCCAATGTCGGAATTATCGCCGATTAAATTACCTTCTACAACTTCATGTTTGATGTTAATTTCGTTTGAGTTCGTGTTTTCTTGTACTTGGAAGATTTCTTTAACCAGCGATTTCGTTTGCGTGTGTTCCGATGAGTTACTCACTTCAACTCGATTTAGATGACGGTTTGCGTGTTTTTTAAAAACCTTCTCTCTCCTGAATTCTTTGCAAGTGGAGTTATTATGGGTTCGAAGATGCGACTTCAGGCTTTTAGGATATCCAAAGCTCTTGTCACAAGTCGGGCATTTGAAGGGTTTTTCACCCGTGTGGTCGCTCTCGTGGTTCCTTTTGACCAACGTGTTAGAGAACCGAAGATCACAGTATTGACATTTGTATGGCTTTTCACCAGTATGTATTCTCACATGGCTCCGTAATTCCACACGAGTCACAAACGCTTTGCCACAATGATCGCAACTGAAAGGTCGCACATTGTTGTGGCGTCTCATATGAACATCGAGAACACTTTGAGTCGGAAAATCGCGATTACATATCTCACAAGCCGTCAATGATACTCTCGTTGATTGCTTCGGTCGGACTGTAGTGTGCTTTGGGATTTCGCCTTTCGACTGCTGTACAATATCTCCATTTGTGGCTTCAGAAACTGGACTGTTATCGACGTCAATGCAGGGTGTGCTCCCAATGTCGGATTTATCGCCGATTAAATTACCCTTTACAACTTCACGTTTAATGTTAATTTCGTTTGAGTTCGTGTTTTCTCGTATTTGGAAGATTTCTTTATCCAGCGATTTCGTTTGCGTGTGTCCCGATGAGTTATTCACTTCAACTCGATTTAGATGACGGTTTGTGTGTTTTTTAAAAACCTTCTCTCTCCTGATTTTGCAAGTAAATTTATTATGGGTTCGAAGGTGCCTCTTCAGGCCGTTAGAATATCCAAAGCTCTTGTCACAAGTCGGACATTTGAAGGGTTTTTCACCCGTGTGGTCGCTCTCGTGGTTCTTTCTGAACACGTTGCTAGAGAATCGAAGAACACAGTATTGACATTTATAAGGCTTTTCACCAGTATGAACTCTCACATGGATCCGTAATTCCCCACGAGTCACAAATGCTTTACCGCAATGATTGCAACTGAAAGGTCGCACATTGTTGTGGCGCCTCATATGAATATCGAGAACACTTTGAGCCGGAAAATCGCGATTACATATCTCACAAATCTTTGATGATATTCCCGTCAATGGCTTCGGGATTTCGCCGTTTGTGGCTTTAGAAACGGTATCATTTTTTGGGTCACTGCAGGGGGTGCTCCCAATGTCGGAATTATCGACGATTAAATCATCCTCTACAATTTCATGTTTGATGTTAATTTCGTTTGAGTTCGTGTTTTCCTGTATTTGGAAGATTTCTTTATCCAGCGATTTCGTTTGTGTGTGTTCCGATGAGTTACTCACTTCAACTCGATTTAGATGACGGTTTGCGTGTTTTTGAAAAACCTTCTCCGTTCTGAATTCTTTGCAAGTGGGTTTATTATGGGTTCGAAGATGCAACTTCAGGTCTTTAGAAAATCCAAAGCTCTTGTCACAAGTCGGACATTTGAAGGGTTTTGCACCCGTGTGCTTGCCCTCGTGCCTCCGTCTGCAGTCCATCCGAGAGAACCGGAGACCACAGTACTGACATTTGTAAGGCTTTTCACCAGTATGAGCTCTCACATGGATCCGTAATTCCATACGAGTCACAAACGCTTTGCCACAATGATCGCAACTGAAAGGTCGCACATTGTTGTGGCGTCTCATATGAACATCGAGATCACGTTGACTCACAAAATTGCGAGTACATATCTCACAAATTTTTGATGATACTCTCGTCGATGACTTCGGGATTTCGCCATTTGTGGCATCAGAAACGGGACCATTTTCTTCGTCAATGCAGGCGGTGGTCCCAATGTCGAAATTATCGCCGATTAAATCATCCTCTACAATTTCATGTTTGATGTTAATTTCGTTTGAGTTCGTGTTTTCCTGTATTTGGAAGATTTCTATATCCAGCGATTTCGTTTGGGTGTGTTCCGATGAGTTACTCACTTCAACTCGATTTAGAGGACGGTTTGCGTGTTTTTTAAAAACCTTCTCTCTCCTGAATTCTTTGCAAGTAAATTTATTATGGGTTCGAAGATGCGACTTTAGGCCTTTAAAAAATCCGAAACTCTCGTCACAAGTCGTACATTTAAAGGGGTTTTCACCCGTGTGCTTGCTCTCGTGCCTCCGTCTGATGTCGAGCCGAGAGAACCGAAGACCACAGTATTGACATTTGTAAGGCTTTTCACCAGTATGAACTCTTCCATGGCGCCTTGATTCCGTACTAGTCACAAAGGTTTTATCACAATGATCGCAACTGAAAGGTCGCACATTGTTGTGGCGTCTCATATGAACATCGAGATCACTTTCAGTTCGAAAATCGCGATTACATATGTT
Organism: Microdon myrmicae; assembly: GCA_963931805.1. Taxonomy (NCBI): domain Eukaryota; kingdom Metazoa; phylum Arthropoda; class Insecta; order Diptera; family Syrphidae; genus Microdon; species Microdon myrmicae. The sequence continues at coordinate 11,353,106 of OZ007502.1, forward strand.
ACAAATCTTTAATGATACTCCCGTAGATGGCTTTGGGATTTCGCCATTTGTGGCTTTAGAAACGGTATCATTTTCTTCGCCAATGCAGGGGGTGCTCCCAATGTGGAAATTATCACCGATTAAATTATCCTCTACAATTTCATGTTTGGTAATAATTTTGTTTGAGTTCGTGTTTTCCTGTATTTGGAAGATTTCTTTATCCAGCGATTTCGTTTGCGTGTGTTCCGATGATTTATTCACTTCAACTTGATTTCGATGACGGTTTGCGTGTTCTTGAAAAACCTTCTCTCGTCTGAATTCTTTGCAAGTGGAGTTATTATGGGTTCGAAGGTGCCACTTCAAGCTTTTACAATATCCAAAGCTCTTGTCACAACTCGGGCATTTGAAGGGTTTTTCGCCCGTGTGCTTGTTCTCGTGGTTCCTTTTGACCACGTTGGTAGAGAACCGAAGATCACAGTATTGGCATTTATAAGGCTTTTCACCAGTATGCAGTCTCACATGGATCCGTAATCCCTTATGAGTCACAAACGCTTTGTCACAATAATCACAACTGAAATGTCGTTCATTGTTGTGGCGTCTCATATGAACATCAAGTGCACTTTGTTTCCTAAAATCGCGATTACATATCTCACAAATCGTTAATGAGACTCCCGTCGATTGCTTCGGTCGGACTCTAGGGTGCTTCAGGGGTCTTTTATTATCAGACGTGAAGCTAGATTCTTCACTTAATATTTTTTGCCGACTTCTGGATCGCTTTGGCATTTTATAATTTATCTTCTGTCTCCATTTATTATTTAGTTCCGTAGTGTTACTATGGACATAGGAATCTGCACGATCTTCCACAATAGGTTTGAATTCAGTACCAGCATTATCTTCTAAGTTAAGACAGGGTGTGTTCTCAGAACTATCGAATGTAGTGTTGTCCATAATTTCATCCTTAATGCAGATGCCAAGAATTGGGTTTACTGTGGTTGAACTCGTTTTCCATAAGTCTTTTATTTGAAACTCTTGGAGATTTGTGTTTAGCACTGCTTTGATTATCGATTCCGATTGCTCATAGTTTCGATGGAATTTGGAGACAACGTTGAGGTCGTCGAGGCATTGCAAGCAAATGCTTTTTGGTTGATTTGTATCTCTTTTAATCAAAATATCCGAGTATTTCATTATTTTATCAGCAATCACGATTGAATCGTTATCTTTTCCGAAAATACAACGATTTTCCCCTTTTTGTAAACAAATTAAACATACACTTTCCCACTCCATTATGCGTGACATGTTTTACAATCCGATGTTTTACTTTTAAGCAATAGCTCGTAACAATTCAATTTACTTTATACGAGATTGAGTTAGAGTATTTGACATTTGCCTTGCAGTGAATTTTTATTAATTTTTTTCTTTTTGCAGTTCATGAGCTGTTCGATGTGTAGAGAAATAAAGAGTTTATGCCGTTTTATTAAGGTTTGGATGTTGTTAAAAATCTGCAGTAATATGCTGTAATGTTAGATGTGTTTTCTAGCTGAGTCTTATAATAGCTTTTATACTATATATCTGATTTTCTAAGTCGAGAGTGAGTTACATGACTAACTATCGGCAGAGCATGTGTTCTGCTATACTTTTAATTAGATATATTTATGGTGGCGTGTGCGGACATTGGGATTTGTCGACGCGGAGAGACAACTTTTAATCCAGCATCCAAAATAAGCAGGAGATATCCCCGATATAGCAGTGATCTGAACAACACGAAATTTATGGCGTTTATTACAGATTCACACACAACACGCAAACGAATAGTGAAGAACAGTACGGAATGAAATTCAAGGTACATTCATATACCATAGTAATTAACATAACAATCCCACATCAGTTGAGTGTATTTGAGAATAACGATCAAATTCGTTCACACGGCAGTTTTCAAATGTGCATGCTTTGGTTTGAATCGCACGCTTTTCACTACCGTCGCAAAACACTATAAATTCCCTTATATAAAGTAGATCGCACCAGCGCAGAATATATTTTACGTATGCTTGTTGAGGTGGTGGTATAAATGATGATGGAGACTTTCTATACTTTTAATTAGATATATTTATGGTGTTGCGTGCGGACATTGGGATTTGACGGCGTGGAGAGACACAACTTTTAATCCAGCATCCAAAATAAGAAGGAGATATCCGCGATATAGCAGTCATCTGAACAACAGGAAATACTGTGAAGAACAGTACGGAAAGAAGTTGAAAGTATATTCATATACCATAGTAATTAACATAACAATCCCACATCAGTTGAGTGCATTTGAAAATAGCGATAAAATTCGTTCACATGGCAGTTTTCAAATGTGCATGTTTTGGTTTGAATCGCACGCTCTTCACTACCGTCGCATAACACTATAAATTCCCTTATATAAGAAAGACCGCACCAACCCGGAATATATTTTACCAATGCTTGTTGAGGTGCTGGTATAAATGATGATGGAGACTTTATTAATTTAATATAAAATATAAAAGGCTTTATTGCCTATAAGTATACAGACTAAACAAATGGACGTGATGTTTATATCGCGTGTAGCTCTCATGGCGTCTTATAATGATCTACTGCAGCGACGCTTCTCGCAGGTCTCGCACAAGCCACTCTTTCTCTATATTCACGCATGCATACATAAGAGCACACTCATGCGCAACACATATATTTATATACATCATACTACTATACAATATAGGTGTATATTTTCAACAGCTACCATAATGGGCAGGCATATGCAACACTGTTTTTTTTTTTTTTTTTTTTGTCGGTAGGAAGGTCGTCATCATCATCGGTACTACAACCGGGATCCATCAGTATCCGGTCCATTTCCGAGACTTGTTAAATTGTCCATAATAATTTTTTTGTCCGGGCAATGTTATTAGCCTTGCGTCAACCTTTTTCAGGATGTCGCTAAAAGAAGGAAGGTGAAGAGATGCTAGGAGCTTTGTGATGTTGGAATTCAGACCAAATAAGGAGTACAGCTTATAAAGAAGTCCTGAGACCCAGACACAATCAATGGTTTTGGAACAAATCTTCCATTGCTGGAAGAACGGTCAGCACACAAGCGAGTGTGAGGTTAAAGAAAATATTCATAATGCTACACCTTACGAGTTGTTTTCTACGGAAAATAAAGGAATTCATGAAAAATTGGAAAACCCCGTTCGAGAGTGAATCCGTTTGTCTACGGGCCGGATCTGATGATCTGACAAACACAACGGAACCAACCACCCTTGTATCTTCCTCTTCCCTTTCAAATAAAGTACAGGGCAACGGAACAGTTAAGGAAATCTGCAAAAAACAAAGTCCAGGAAAACATGAACCTGAAGCCCAAATATCCTCCATAAATATAAAGCGAAATGCCTCGGTTGACTCCATAAAGTTGCACTCACGATCTCAACAAATAGTGGAGATCCGCCTTGAAGGAAAACTCAGTCAAGAACTGATAATCAAGAAATCCCAAATTATGCCAGGGATATATCTGGGTAGTACTTCGAAAACACTATAAGGGTACTTCTAATGAACACATTGGACACCGATCAAGAGATAAGGACCCACGATATAGAAGTCGGATGGGAGGATCTGGACGATTATGATGTGTTGCAGGTGGGTGAAACTAATGATCTCCTAAAGAATAGGCTTGGACGGCTAGAATCACTCCTGGAGCTGCGTTATTGTAACCACGAAGAAAGGAAATCTATCCTGAGTATCTGCCGCACTTATAATAACCTTTTTTTCTCGAGGGCGACTGCCTCACATATACTGACGCAATAGAGCATCAAATCATCACGGAGGAAGGTAAGCCACCTCTCTATATAAAACCATATCGCCTCCCAGAGAGCTCCAAGCAAGAAATTCACAAACAGGTGAATGAAATGTTTCAGGGCGATGTGGTACAACAAAGTTCCAGTCCTCGGAATTCCCCCCTCTTACTAGTACCCAAGAAAGCAGGACCTGACGAGACAAAACGGTGGATAGTAGTTGTTGATTTTAAAGTGCTTAATAAACCTACAGTCGGAGATGCGTACCCATTGCCCAATATTACAGATATCTTGGACCAGCTGGGCAAAGCAAAATACTTCAGCACCTTAGACCCAAATGGTTTCCATCAAATACGCATGGACAATAGAGACAAGGCAAAAACAGCGTTCAGTACTCCGTTCGGACATTACGAATATAATCGAATGCCCTTCGGAATTAAAAACGCCCCTGCCACATTCCAGAGGCTTATGAACAATGTACTCATGGGTCTCCAAGAAATCGAATGTTTCGTCTATGTGGATGATATTGTAATTTACGTATACGCTGTGAACGATCACAATTCCCGACTTACCACCATTTTCGAGCAGCTATAATGACACAAACTGAAAATCCAGCCAGAAAAATTTTATTTCATAAGGAAGGAGTTCACCTACTTGGGGCATGTTATTTCAAAGGAAGGTATAAAACCAGACCCAGAGAAAACCAAGGCAGTAAACATTTTTCCGATGCCTAGGAAACAAAAAGACATAAAATCCTTTCTCGGTTTCGTGGGATAGTACAAAAAAACCAAGCTCGTAGAAGATGCGGCTGCACAATCATACAAAGATTCTACCAATCTTGCATGGCATAGGAAAAGGAACCCGTGTAGTTCACAACAACAACATAAACCTGTTGACTAAGCAACTCACGGATAAGAAACTCGAAAGAGGAAAAGTTAAAGGGAAATAAATATGTACATGTATAGAAAACCCTTACATAAAAAAAAATCATCAAGTAACACATTACCAACGTACGATAGTTATGTTGCCTCCAATTTTTTCTCAAATATTTTTATACGAATAAAATAAATTTGTAAATATAATACAATGTTTAATCAATATGAAAAAAAAACACAAATTATATGAAATTTTTAAACCAAATATTTAGTTTACGCACAACCAAAACCAAACTAAAACGAATATACCCTTAACTCAAAATAGGAAAACTTAGAATTCGAGATTTCTCTCTGAAACAAAAATAATAATAAATAAATACACGACAAATAAGGATAATGAAAAATCCTTAAAAGAAAACAGAAATATACCTGGTAAACAATGTAAATTACTATGTAATACAATACATTTTATGGCTTAACTAAAATGCATCTGTACATCGTAGCACGATTGAAAAAAAGAAAATAGAATCTTTTATTTGAGATTAGTTTTATTTTGTGGAAATGACCCATAATCATCAATTACTATTAAACACATTAATACTAAGAAAAGTAAAACCAAAATTCAAACTTTAAAAACCAAAATTTTATTTGTAACATACATACAAAATTTCAAATGAAAATATTTTGTTTTAATTATATAAATAACCATCGAAGTTACTACGACTATAAATACAGTATAATCAAATATACTAATGTAATGAACAAAAACGATACAATTATTATAATGATAAAAGCTAAGGAAAATAAATATTGTAAATAACACTATTATACACCTAAACACAATACAATAATTAATACAAAAAAAAAAATGACTCGTATATGACAAACAATTATCCTATCTATAATCATAATATGGCATTGTAAAACACAAAAAAGTGCACTTTGCAATCTACTATTATTAAGAAAAATCAAACTAAGAAAAGTAAAACCAAAATTCAAACTTTAAAAACCAAAATTTTATTTGTACATACAAAATTTCAAATGAAAATATTTTGTTTTAATTATATAAATAACCATGGAGGTTACTATGACTATAAATACAGTATATTCAAATACACTAATGTTATCAACAAAAACGATACAATTATTATAATGATAAAAGCTAAGGAAAATAAATATTGTAAATAACACTACTTTCGTCTATATACACCTAAATACAATACAATAATCAATACAAAAAATAAAAAAAAAAATCACTCTTATAAGACAAACAATTATCCTATCTATAATGATAATATGGCATTATAAAACACAAAAAAGTGTACTTTGCAATCTACTATTATTAAGAAAAATCAAACTACACCAATTATACACATTAATATTAAGATTATATACACATTTTCTTAAGCAACTCTGCAGAAAAAAATATGGGAAAACAACTCAGGTCTATGTAACGGAACCACGATAACATCAACCTTTACTCTCAATCACACCACTTTCCAGAAAATTAATCTCATAACGATTAATTTTCTTTTTCGAAGGAAGGGAGATTGTAGTGCTCCGGAAAGCCCTACAATCTCCTTTCCCCACACATACATCAAAATCCATAATACAAATCCCTACATCTAAACTTAGATTAATACGAAACATTAATCTAAATTCAAAAATTCGCAATAAACGAATCAAATATTCGTTTATCGCTTTGTACTCAACTCGCCATAATCTAAATTCAAAATTCACAAATACATTCTCCCAATAAAACAAAATCCCTGATAAACGAATCAAATATTTGTTTATCACATGTACCAAATTCCGCATAATCCAAACAAAACCAAATCCATGGCAAATCGAACCAGATGTTCAATTTGCCATAAGCAAACAAAACCCAAATTCCAGTGCATATCCTTATATGCACTATAATTTCATGAGAATTCATAAAACTGAATTTTTATCCAATCTATTATAAGTTAGCTGTATTATTGTAAATTTTAATTATCGGGCTAATAAATACGGTATATATAAAAAGAGTGATCTCGGGCGGCCAGTACTATAACATTCATTGTCCCTGGAGGAAATTTTTATCTTAAAAAAAACATTGGGCACCACACCCAGTGTATCTAAATCGAGATTTTGCGTTTGAACCGCTCGATTCGAGATACAAATCTCGATTTGTTTCCGTTTATAAAGGAACAAGTATCGCGATCTCGGGCTTCCCGCATCTTATACTCCTTTCATTGGGGAATTTAACAACACAAACATTGCTTCACACCTCTTAAACACCACAACTTTTCTAACTGCAGACGAATTATCGGAGATCGTAAGATCAGGAAATAACAAAAAGTCAACTGGATTAGATGGAATTCCACACCTTCTATTTAAAAGGCTACGCCCGCCGAATCTGCTTCCCATCCTCGTTCTTCTTAATCATATAATTAATGCATCGCACTTCCCAGAGAACTGGAAAACGGCGGTAGTAATGTCTATTAAGAAGCCCGGAGGTAGTAACCCTTGCAATTATCGTCCAATATCCCTATTAAATACACTAAGTAAGACACTTGAACGCAAGATCTATCAAAATCTTCTTTCATTTGCCAATGAGAACGCTCTCCTGCCTAACTCTCAGTTCGGATTCCGTATGCGACAATCTACATGTCATGCTCTACTAAAACTTTCACACGATGTTACAACCGATCTCGAAAAGCAAAGCCCTACTGTGTGCATATCTCTCGATATTTCAAAGGCGTTTGATGGTGTCTGGATCTCAGGGCTTTTGTACAAACTGCACTCCATATTTAGTCTAAACTCCCACACAACAAATCTCTTAGCCTCTTATCTTTCTGAGAGAAAACTCGTTGTGAGAATAAATTCTTCCATCTCAGGAGCTCGCAACATTATCGCGGGTGTTCCCCAAGCCTCTATGTTAGGGCCAATCTTATATATGCTATATACCTCAGATATTCATCAATCCGTATCTCCTAATGTTGTAATGCTGAATTATGCTGATGAAACATTAATTTACTCTAGCAGCAAATTTGTTAAGGCTGCAAGAAGCCGCATTAACACCTTCCTCCCTAACCTATCAACATACTTTAATAAATGGAAAATGCACCTAAAAAAAAGCAGCTCATAGTGTTCAATGGCAAAAACGAGCACTGTACAAACAACACTAGACGCTGCCACAACAAAATTTAAATTAAACTAAACAACACTCTGATAAAGCCCTCCAAAACCAAAAAATATCTGGGAATAACTTCTTCTAATAACTTTTCCTTTGCCTCCCACATTAAAAATTCCTTTCATAAAGCCACAATTCAGCTTAATCTCTGTAGAAGAGTAATGTGGAAACCTAATAGTCTCTCTCACAAAGTCAAACTGCTCATTTACAAACAAATTATCAGACCCACACTCACGTACGCGTGCCCATTGTGGTACCATATCACTCCCTCGCACATGAAGAAGTTGCGAGTATTCGAAAGAAAATGCCGTAGGTATGTCTCTGGATTACATCGACGTCCTAACTCCTATAAGTACTAAAGTAACGCCCAACTCTACAAGACGGCTGGTACAAAACGCCTCGATAGACGATTCCTCGAGCTGTCTATCAAATTTTTCGAAAACCTACGAAATAATCCCAATTCCATAATAACCTCACTCTTAGCGAACCCTCTAGATATCAGCACTAACTATCCCAACTGTCTCCACACAAGAGTTATGTTCACCTCAGGCAGACTGGTAAATGATTCAAACGAGATCATATACCACAACACTGAACTTACCCCCAACCAGTTTAAATACTGTAACGTCCAACCATTTTCCAACATTCTATGTTTTTCCAACGAACAACCGGAAAGAAATACTCTACCCCTAACCCATAACTGACTTCACTCCACATCCTGTAATTCGTATATCCCCTTAATTATAAAACTTTGTTTTGTTGATACCTCATTTTATAATAATCAGACTAAGTTAGGTTAAGTTATATTTATAATTAGGGTTAGGTTTTGATTAAGTAAAGTAATAATAAGAAATTCCTGGTTTTCTGACCTTTTCCAGGAAGACGAAACCCTACTAAATGTATAAACACACATCTATCCTGTAACTCTTAAAACATTGTTTGGAAAATGTATGTATTATTATAATAATTACATGTAAACAGTTGTTACAAAATTAATTTAATTCACTGTATCACTTAAATGTACAAATTAAAATTACGGGTAATAAATACAGTTATTTGGCGCAAGGCTAATGACATTGCCCGGAAAAACAAATTATTATGGACAATTTAACAAGCCTCAGGACTTGCTAAATAAGGCCAAGGCCGGATCCCGGTTGTGGTACCGATGATGAAATACAGTTATAAAACAAAAAAAAAAAAAAAACAAAGCGATCTCAGGCTCACTCGCTGAACGGTCATGCAGTGAGACATATTCATCGTGTGCTCGTTTACAACTAAAATTAAACAAAAAAAAATGAATGCGTAGACATTAAGTCGTAAGTTTTGTGTGATATATTGCGTTTGTTCGTGAATATTGCGACAAGTTCTAATTACCAAAAAAAAAAAAAAAAAAAAAAAAAAAACTATACAAATACGTGTAATTGTCGCTGGATGTCCTAGTCGAAATCTGTGTTTACAGATGCCAGACAACGATCCCAGCACTACTCGGGACTACATGTTAGAACGGAAAAGAAGAGCCATCGAAACTCTACAAAACTCTGCGAAGAAGACCACAAACATGGAAAGTCAAGTAAAACACATTGACTACGAAAAAAAAAATTCAACGAAGCCGTGGAATATATATAACAACTTACAACACAGGTGAAGCAATTCCAGAAGGAAATTCTCTCCCTACAGTAACCCACCAAAAACAGTGACGATGCCAGTATAGAAATAACGCTCTCTCCCAGCTTAAACCATCAAACATCTCCCCCAAAGAACTATCACCAGCCCGTAAGGAATCCACCAAACAAGCCAAGCCAGCACCGAGTCCCCTGCCTGCTCAGCACAAAAATGTTAGACCACCTCCAATCTACATCAAAAACATAACCAGTATCAAGTAAATAATTATAATAGTAGAAAATGCCCTGGACACCGCAACTTCACCACAAACACTAAAGGCTCCTCTGTCTCCATTGCAACAACAACCCTGGTTGGTCACGAGAAAACCATTAGAAAACTTGGAGAACTACGACACCAACTTTTTACCTTGCAACACCATCAGCTCAAACCAACAACATTCATTATTAGGCACATTGACGCAACTTGAACCAACGAAGAACTAGCGTCGGAGATTATCAGGATTTGCCCAGAGCTGAAAATCCACAAGCTGGACTATTTTCAAACTCCGTACATGCGAGAAAACAACTGAAGGAACCTACGGATTATCCAAATCCCTTCAAATGAAGACACCAACAAGCTCAAACAAATTAAGTACTTGCTTACGCATAAGATCAACATCTAGGAGCCTCAACAACAAAGCATCCCCCATTGCAAGCGATGCCAAGGCTCGGGACACTTGGCGGTGGCTTGCCACCTAAATATACAATGGGGCAGATGTGCCGATTAACATCAACTAGGAGAATGTAAGGTTAATCCACAGGGTATGTAACCAGGAAAAATCCAAACCACAAACCCCGATGGATCCATTACCACTAAGGAAATCGCTGTGCCATGCTGTAACTGCGGAGGTCCACATCCAGCTAATTTCTCCCAGTGCCCTCATAAATTGAAAATTCTCCAAAGAAGAATAAAACGGTGCCGTGTCCGCTCGGTTGCGAACATCAATCAAGTGGTTAAAGAACAAATTCCTTTTGTACACTGAACTCATGATGGGGATAGGAGTAAACCAGTGCCCACTACGGCACACATACTTCTTACCCCCACACCTCTCTCACAAGGTAAAACAGCTCATTTACAACCAGATAATCAGACCCTTCCCTACATCGTCCCGCCGTGCAATGGAATATCTAAACGAAAGTTCCGCGGGGATCAACGGGAATATGTGCCTGGCGGGAGCTGGTTTTAGTCGATAAAAGCCCGACATGCCTCTGAATCGGTCCAGAGGTATCTTTTGAAAATTTCCACCTTCCTTCTTTCAGCGACATCCTGAGAAAGGTTGGCGCAGGGCTAATAACCTTGCCCGGAAAAACAAATTATTATGGACAATTTAACAAGTCTCGGAAAAGGACCGGATACTGGTGGATCTCTGGCCGATGATGATGACGACCTTCCTACCGAAACCAGAGGAAAAAAAAAAAAAAAAAAAACCCACCGTTGCATATGCCTGTCCGTACACTTATATTGTATAGTAGAATGATGTATATAAATATATGTGTTGCGCATGAGCGTGCCATCCCAAACATACACACCGACCAAAGCGCAGATTATCAGACGCCAAAGACGTGATCTGCGTTTACTACCGCACCCAAGACCCACCGGTCTTGTATGATTTCTTTCCCACCATCCCTCTATAAAAGTAGTTAGAGAACACTTGGACTAACACTGTCCACACTATCCTTGGATACCCCCCCATTTTTTTCTTTTCTTTACAGATGCCGCGAGACCGAGCCCAACATCCTCACGGATGTGGGTGATTCTGGTTATGGTTAGATGGCCAGAAGTCAGAGACAAGATGAAGGACACATATGTCCTGTCTCGCTAAATTCGGCCTTCTCGCCACCATTTTTTTTTTTTTTTTTTTTTTGAGCGTGCCATTAAGTATGCATGCGTGAGTATAGAGAGAGCGGTTTGTGCGAGACGACCTGCGAGGAGCATCGCTGCAGTAGAGCATTATAAGACGCCATGAGAGAAACATGCGCTATGAACGTGCCGCTCATTTCTTTAGTCTGTATACTTATAGGCAATACATATTTTTATATTTTATATTAAATTAATGAAGTCTCCGTCATCATTTATACCACCACCTCAACAAGCATTGGTAAAATATATTCTGCGCTGGTGGTATTTACTCTATATAAGGGAATTTATAGTGTTTTGCGACGGGAGTTAAAAGCGTGAGTTAATATTCGCGGTCTGTTTTGAAAATAAAATTATATTTCTCTTTTTCTTCTTTTTACTTTTATTAAATGTTCCTTTATTTTCTATACCGACAGCGTTGGGTTAACGATGAACCTATGGTTGGCTATGAACCCGGATTCCTTATTTTCTAGGCTATATATACTTGTTCTGTGTTTGGGTGATAACAGTGTTAGTAATCGGGAGATATTCAGTTTGGAAAATCTGCATTTACAACTTGTATGCATCATGAGATAAGGTATGGAGTTTGGTACAATCTGTATTTGCATTTTGTGAGTCATACGTAGGTAATGAAGAAACTTTATCTGTAATTTTATGAGAATAGTTTTCGTAAGGTTTAGATTACTTATGATCTAGGTTTTATGAGTCATACATTTACTCGTGCGATTCAAACCAAAGCATGCACATTTTAAAACTGCCGTGTGAACGAATTTGTTTGTTATTCTCAAATACACTCAACTGTTGTGGAATTGTTATGTTAATTACTATGGTATATGAATACACTTTGAATTTCTTTCCGTACTGTTCTTCACTATTCGTTTGCGTTTAAGCAACGCCACAAATTTCCTGTTCAGATGACTGCTATATCGCGGACATCTCCTTCTTATTTTGGATGTTGGATTAAAAGTTGTGTCTCTCCACGTCGAAAAGTCCCATTGTTCGCAACATTAATTAAAAGAATGGAACTCTAATTAAAAGTATGGAAGAAAATTTGTGCCCTCATAAATTGAGAATTCTCCAAAGAAGAACAAAACCAGCAACAACCAACAAATCCGCACCAACCAAATCCACATCGCAGAACACATTACCACAACCTACAAGGCCAGGGACATCATATGCGGATGTCATCAAGAACAATCAAAACACGCTGACGTCAAACAACCCCAACTCCATTGGCCCCAACCTGGACATCATGGGCTACATCAAGAGTCTACAAACTATGCTTCCTACATTGAAGCATATGTCGGATATCGAAAAAAAAGGTCAGATTCTCTCACTTATAACCTCCCATATTCTTTCCCTCAATGTCTGAATTAACTATAGTCGCCCTCAACGCAGAGTCAATATACTCCTACATCCGTAAGCAACACTTACGGTTGTTTGTTAAAACCTTCTCCCCAGACATCCTTCTCCTCTCAGAAATGTGGCTTAAGTCCAACTGCCGAGTATACATCCCCAATTATACATTTATTTCCAACCCCAGAACTACTGGATCCCATGGAGGTACCGGCATACTAATAAATAATAAACTTCAATTCACCGAAATCAGGTTCGCCAATGTTTTCAATATTGAATACACGGCAGTTAAACTTTTTTGTGAAAACAAAAAAGTAATCGTATCAATATCCCTTTACATCCTCCCAACACGAGAACCAGACTTCCCTGACTCTGACATATCTCAAATAATCAGACAGTTTCTCCCCGCACCATTCATAATCGGTGGAGACTGGAACGGTCGACATACAGCATTCAACGACATAAAGAATAACAAATACGCTTGCCAATTTTTGGACCTTCTCTCATCTCACCCATATACGTACATCGACAGTCCACTACAGCCTACTCGTGTCACCAACTCGACGCAGTCAACAATTGACTTCTTTCTCAAGTCGGTTGATGTCTACTCAACGAAATGATAACACTCTCATCCTTATTCTTAGTTTGGCTTTTGTGAGCGCCACTAAATTTGTCATGCTCTACTAAAACTTACACACGATGTCACAACTGGTCTGGAAAACCAATGCCCTACCGTGTGCATATCTCCCGATATTTCCAAAGCGTTTGATTGTGTCTGGATTTTAGGACTTCTTTATAAGCTGCACTGCTTATTTGATCTGAATTCCAACATCACAAAGCTCCGAAATTCAAATCGTTCTGCTCTCCACTAATTGGCTAAAACGGTACTCGAGACGAAGGTCAAGACCTCTCTCGTTCGCAGTTCCGTTCATCAATGCCGTTGTCTCAGCAAAGAAACTTGGCTAGGATCAATTTCGAAACGGATCGAAGATGTCATCGCCGAATAGAGCTGGCTTTATGCACCAACTATTATTTGTCTCCATGTAGCTGATGTAGATAGGAGGTACTTTCTCCCTTTTTTTTGATTGGCACCTACTGAGTTGTTTCCTGCTGAGATGCTTCCTGCTGTTGATGTGGTTCCTACTGTTGTTGTTGATGTGATTCCTGTTGTTGAGTTTCCTTATCTTGTCGTGTTTTCTTTGTCTTCGTGGGTTGCTGTTGTCTTTGTTCTTGCTGTTGTTGTTGCACCATTTTCATTTTTCGCTCGTCCTGGCTCAGGTTGTTTTTTAGTTTAACAACTTTATCCAGTTGTTGTTTTTTAAGACTAATCTCATAGATGAGTCTGTTGAGGTCCTCGGTCTGATTGCTGGCGTCTGCATTTGTTTCGCTGACAGCTAGTTCTTTGAATTGGTTTCCAGCCCCTGAGTACTGGGGTCCATGAGTGTTGTCTTCGTCGTCGCTGTTGACAATCAACGTGTCTGTATCCTTATTTTCATTTGTTCTAAGGCGTTTAGTCTTTAGATTTAGATCCGTATTTTCATCATCATCATCATTGACACTACAACCGGAAACTGGTCCTGGCCTTATTTAGCAAGTCCTGAGGCTTGTTAAATTTTCCATAAAGATTTGTTTTTTCCGGGCAAGGTCATTAGTCTTGCGCCAGAGGCTCCCCGACGGGGAATCGAACCCCGGTCTCCCGCGTGACAGGCGGGTATACTAACCACTATACCATCGAGGAGCCAGGTCCGTATTTTGCCTCCTCCGATTTACCATTTTGGCATCCGTTTGTTTTACGTCCATATTATGGACCGCGTGAGTTATGTTATTCTAAATTTGCACTTAAATGAAATAAAAAAAACACTTTCAAATAAAAATTTATATTTTTATTTAATTTTTTCGAGGATATGAACCGTCTGCTCTTCGGAGAGTCGCTTCTTAAACTCAATTTATTTTAACATCAAATCTTATATATTGTGACGCATATGACAATCAGTACTGGAATCTTCGAGAAAGTCCGAAACAAAGTACTAGATTATTTTAAGAAGTACTGGAAAACTGGAATAGAAAAGTCGAGATTATGGAACGGACGGAAACGAAACGCCAAACCAGAATGAGGAAACAGTATAAATACGTCGCACGCAGATCGAGAAAAGAAAGAAAAGTGAAGCAAGCGATAAGTCTCGAGTGAGAAGTAAGCAGTGAAGAAGTAAAAGACGCGATAAGTACGGAAGCGATAAGTAAAGAAATCGTTAAGTGCACGGTATAAGTAACGGTTGTTATTACGGACTAATAAAGTGTTATATTAATTCAAAATCGATTTAACGGCTCTTATTTATTCAAAATAATTAATCCAGCGAACCCTAAGCTCGCTACAATTGGTGTCAGAAGTGGGATTAATTATTGGTGAAGTGAATAAGTCTGTGAAAGTGTGTCGTGACGATGTCAGATCGACATTTGGAGGATCTTCGCGGCCCTGAGTTGAAGAAGGAACTTGAGGACCGGAATCTGGATAGCAGAGGACAAAAGCAAATTCTTCGACAGCGTCTGCAAGCAGCAATGGAGGAAGAGGGTATTGATGTCGACACATATGTTTTTGCGATTGCGCCAGACTGCCCGGATGGAGAAGAAACACCGAGTCAAGATGGTGCCAATGTAACGGAGAAGAGTTCGCCACAGTTGGACATTTCGGAGATGTTCAGGATGATGATGATAAAATTCGACACCGTAAATTCAAAATTCGACGCCCAAAATTGAAAATTGGGCGCACAAGCTATAGATGTTAATGCAAAATTCGACACCGTAAATTAAAAATTCGACGCCCAAAATGCAAAGTTGGATGCCCAAACGCAGTCGATGAAATGTAATTTTCAACACTTTAAGGAAGAAGTTCGAAACGAAGTAGAAAATCTGGATCTAAAAGTCACCGATGAAATAACGCGAATCGAAAAGAGACTTGAGTGTGTTGAGAGAAATAAGACATCGCCTAGCAATCAACATGACTACAAAGATACAAGGATGCAACCGCCAACCTTCGATGGAACGGGACCCTTCTCCGTATTTATACGTCAGTTTGACGCCGCGGCCAATTATAATAAGTGGTCGGATGAGCAAAAGTCAACATCACTAATCTTGTCACTCCGCGGGGCGGATGCAGAATTGCTACAAACCATACCAGCAGAGAAGCAAACAGATTTCCAAGCGGTAAGAGACGGCCTTGAAGCTAGGTATGGAGACAACCACATGCAGCAGGTCTACCGCATGCAACTACGGAGCAGACTGCAGAAACCTGGAGAAAATCTTCAACAGTTGCAGGCAGATATTGAGCGATTGGCAAATTTGTCTTATTCAAATATGACTAAGGAATTTCTGAACGAGGTAGCAATGGGTGCATTTATAAATGCTCTCCAAGATATGGACTTGCAACAAGCCGTTTGTTTGGCAGGAAAGAAGACGACTAGTGAAATACTGGCGTTCGCATTGGCATATGAATCTGCTAAACTGGCTACCAGGAGTACATATATGTTAGAGTCCGAGAAATGTCCGTCCAGGAATGACCCTGCCAAAGAATTAATAAAAATAGAAAATACGCTTTGCGGACTGCCACGGGAGAATGTTCTTACAGTCTACGGAGAAGTCGAGAGCATAATAGTGCTGGGAAATATTTCCATCTCCCACAAATTTTTGGTTGCCGATATTACGGACGAATGCATTCTTGGAATGGATTTCATGAAGGAGCATAAAGTTGTTCTAGATATCGGGCAAAGAACACTGCGAATTGGTAACTTGGAGGTTGCTATTACACTGCAGGACGAACAATTGCGAAGGCTTAAATGTTATGTGCGTGAGGAGGATGAGCTCTTAGCTCGTTCAAACTCGGTAATTTGGACCAGTCACGAGAGTGATCCCGGTGACAATCGATTTTACATCATCCTTGTTGGGAAAGCCTTTATCGATGCGAAGAAGCACATCGTACCCGTCAGAGTACTAAATGCGTCCAAGGAGCCGATCGCAATAAGAAAAGGAGTGGTATTTACAGAATGTGCACCCGTGTCAATGATAAGCTCAATTCAGACAAGGGGAGAGGACCATTCAATTCAACAGCCCCCTGGTGCACCCCCTGTGGTTAATAGGCTGATGCCCCAGAAAATCGGATTAACAGACGGAGAAAAGACAAGCGTTGAATCACTCCTGAACGATTTTTCTGATATTTTTGTGACAGGAAATGATAAATTCGGACGCACCGGTATAGTTAAACATCGCATTGACACGGGTGAGTCAAGACCTATAAGACAGCTACCGTTGGCCAAACAATCAGAAGTAGGCAACATGATTCGAGAGATGGAAGAGCAAGGAGTCATCGAGAAATCATCGAGCCCATGGGCTTCGCCGGTAGTGCTCGTCAAGAAGAAGGATGGGACAACTAGATTTTGTGTCGACTACCGCCGGTTAAACGACGTTACGAAGAAAGACAGTTACCCACTTCCTCGAATCGACGACACACTAGATACCCTTTCTGGAGCTCTGTGGTTTTCAACATTGGACCTAAAAAGCGGTTACTGGCAAGTGGAAGTGAAGGAGGAGGACAAGGAGAAGACAGCGTTTACTACCGGAAACGGACTTTATCAATTTAACGTGATGCCTTTTGGATTGTGTAATGCTCCAGCAAGGTTTGAACGACTAATGGAAAGTGTTCTACGGGGACTTACATGGAAGACGTGTCTTCTGTACTTGGACGATATCATCGTTGTCGGAAGGAATTTGTGGGGGGTTTCTCTATTCTACATGAGAAACAACCCACAATTCCAACCAACATCTCCACCTAATTTCGACCGCTTTCAGGGCGTCATACTTACCAATTTCCTTTATATGTATTCCCCTGTAAAAAATTTCAAACGGACGTTTAGCTAAACTCATAATCCTTTGCTGATAATGCATAATTGAGGTTAGCTACATAAATGTCATACGGCAACTCCATTCTTGCTAACCATGAGTTTCCCATCGGAAATCTCATAATGTCGGTTAGCAACAACAAGTCTAAAAGAACGACGCTGTTGCATCATAGCAAAATAGCTGGGGTAATTTCAGCGTCTTAGAGTCTGGTTCTCACGCGAATTATTTCCCAAACATCAGCGGCGTCCTATCGACTTTCCCTCAGATCACCCATTCGCTTGGGATCAATGATCTCTCTTTGCAGGGGAGTTACATCCGCTAGGTTTCCCTCTCATTTGTATTTCTTTCCACGGTTCAAGGCGCTCTAACTACACCACAGCCGTACCACTGGGTCAGTAGGTCGTGTCAGTAGCTGCATCTGATACCAACACACACAACCAAAGCTACCCCGAGATCACAGCATATCATGTTTTCTGTTCTCTCATTCTTCATGTCCGTCAATTACCATATTAACAAAAGTTACTCATACTTTGACGGGCGTGAGGTTGAGAGAGCAGGAGCGTGGTCTCTTTTGGTTGTCCTGTGTGTAGAAAGAAATATGAATTTCAACCCTAATTCACACCAGTCGGATCTCAACCACCACCGTGCCAAGCCACGTCGCCCGTTCTGAGAGAATTTTATTTTCGCGCCAGTAGTCATTCAGCCACTGTGCATACACTTTCCCGAGTCGTCTTGCCGCGGAGAATTAGTTGTGTAGTGTATTATAGCCAATAAGTAATTTAGAAATGAATAAGTTATAAATTTATTTGTGCATGTGGAACCATTGAAGAATCAATAAAAGACCCCAAAAGTCAAAGTGTAAATTTGGCAACGTTTCTTGGCCGCCTGTGTTTGGACGCCAAGTACTAAGTAAAAAAAATATCAACTTACGTGTACCTGTAACAGTGTAAATTCAAATCACCAGAGAACAATTAGTTAAATAAAGAAAACATTAACAATAAAACCTCCAGTGCGTTTAAATATTTAATCTTCCTGGAGTGAACAATTTTCGGAGTAACAAGTGTCGTGGGAAGAATGTGAATCTGTGCCCATGATCGGCATCATACTTCTTACCCCCACATTGGTGACGCGACAAAGGATACGCAACCTTCAACAAAAAAGTTCAAATTAAAACAAAAACATTCAACAGAAATCAAAGACAGTGACCTAAAAATTCCAAAAATAAAGTGTCAAAGCATAACATTTTTTCAAAAAAAACCTTCTGATAATTTATCAACAAAAATTCTTCAACTAAAAAACTTCAGTGAAAATAAATAAAATCAATTATTTAAAAAATAGACAATAAAGAATATTTCAACTCAAAAATCCAAAAGCAACACAAATCCAAAATTATTAAAAATCAAATAAAAAGTGCCAAAATAAGAAAATTTTCAAACAAACTACGAAATTAATAAAAATCAAAATCAAAAACAATAATTACAAAGTTAATTTAAAGTAAAATAAACAGCCAACAAAAACCAAAGTAAAACATAAATTTTCAAAAATTAAAAGACGTTAAAAGGGCAAGTAGAGCCCCACCCCATCTTTAACACCACGGCGACGCCAAACGATACCGCCCACCTTAGACAACACATCATCACGGGACCAGGAGCTGCCGCATCGACATCGCCACAGCAGTTCCAGAAAATCAGATTTTTCTTTTCCTTTTTTTTTTTTTTTTTTCAAAGTGGTTATTTTCCTTTCGGTGAGCTCCATCCGAGCCACAAAATTTAAATTTTCTTAACTAATTTTGATTGTGCAAATAAACAAAACAGAGTACGAAAAATAAAAAATACCCAATTTCATAAATTGCGATTAAAAAATACCAGTCACATTTTTGTGTTCGTCCTTAGCTTATAATAGGAAAAGGAATTTAATTTTTCTGTTTTTTTTTATTTTGGTTTGAATTAAATGAGTTAATTGTCTTGAGAGGTGTAAGATATCGATTAAAAGAAATTCGCAAAAATTAATAACTAGTGATTGGTAGTAAAGAATCAAAATCCAATTAAGAGAAAGAACAGTAATACATGCGAATATGTATTAATTATTTTTGTAATGATAGCCTGTAGATGCACTAAATCAAACAGCAAGAGAAACACTCCGAAACAAACACAACTTAATTAACATAAGTTAGCACATAATAATCAAAGGATGGCAAAATACCATGTTAATTAGTTGGTTTTAAATAACAATTAATCTTTTCCTGTTAAACAATTATTATAATCTTTCCCGGTATTCTTATTATATTAGCTTAATGAATTTTAATTTTTAAAAAAGAAACAAAACGAAAACACAAACAAGTAAATAATTATAATATTAAGAGGTCCAGCAACATTCTGGAAGTTAAGCAATCTCTTGCAATACAATAATAAAAGTAGCTCTGTAACGAGGATAAATTCGTAATTTTATAGGGACATTAATAACCCTCTTAAACGGTTTTGGCAACCAATAACTTAAATCATGTTTCTCTTTATTTAATTTCGAAAATTACTAACAATAGTAAGCCCCTTCTGGGCATAATTAGTGTACAACACGGCTATATCCACGACATTATTCGACTCGACCCGACTCTTTTGTGACTCCTCTTGACTTCACGCGTCCACTTGCGACCTCTTTCGCTTCCTTTGCGACCTTTTAACTGCTTCCACGGACACACCTTGTTTCTTTCCAACCCACTAAACACAATGCCCACCACGCGAGCCGGTACATCCCAGCAGGCGCAAGCGCGACCTCAATCCCCCGCTTTTCATGACGCTTCCAGCGTCGAATTGCCATCCCACATACAAAGCGTAAAGCTCCCTCCGTTCGATGAGGAGGATCCAGAGCTTTGGTTCGCCATATCCGACCGTTTTTTTCGGTTCGCTAACATCCACGATGAATAACATCGTGCTGTAGAATTGCTGCGGGTGCTGGATGGGACACAGCGAATGCATGTTGCGCAGGCGATCAGGTCACCGGGCCCTGATCCCTACAGCAACATGCGGGAGAGTCTCCTTAACGCTTTGGACCAACCCACCAGCATCAGACTACAGCGATTGGCGAGCGAGACCAATTTTTCAGGTATTAGACCATCCCTTTTCCTAACCCATTTACGCTCGATAGCGGGGACCAGGATCTCGGATGATCTAATTAGGACACATTTTCTGAGGAGTTTACCTCAACATGCCCGCTCGGCATTAAGACCCAACCTAATCAAAGTTTGGGCTATTTATCAAAGGTGGCTGATTCGATTATGGAAACCTTGGACCCTGTGTTGTCACAGGAAGTCGATGGTGAAGAGAGAGTTGTCGCATATTATAGTCGAGTTCTATCTAAGCCAGAGAGAAACTACTGCGCAACAAGAAAGGAACTGCTGGCTGTGGTAGAACCCGTTAAGAATTTCCATAAGTACCTCTACGGACGTCGATTCCACCTTCGGACGGATCATGCCGCCCTGAAATGGTTGTTAAATTTTAAGAATCCGGAAGGACATAGCTCGATGGATCGAACGACTTCAAACGTACTATTTCCAAATTTCCCACCGTCAAGGGAAGGTGCATAATAACGCTGATGCTCTATCAAAAAGACCATGTAAGCCAGATTGTAAATATTGTCATAGAGTGGAAGAGAAAGAAGAGGCGTACGTCCTGCGAAATGTACAAGTAGAAGTACTAGATGGGTGGACGAGTGATGCTATACGCGCAGCTCAACTTCAGGAAGAAGATATGTCTATAATCCTGGAACACAAAGAAAAGAACGAGCGGCCAACTTGGAACAATATTTCCGACAAGAGTGGAACATTTAAGGCATATTGGGCACAATGGAATTCCTTGCTGGTGGAAGATGGTATTCTTAAGCGTAAATGGGAAGCCGCGGACGGAAAATCCCATCGAATGCAGATTCTAGTCCCACCATCAAAAGTGAAGTATGTACTAACATAAATGCACGACGGGGCCTCCGGTGGACATCTGGGAGTTAAATAAGACACTTTCAAAATTACGATCTCGCTTCTACTGGCTTCACATGAGAGATGACATCGAGTCTTGGTGTGGGAAGTGCTGCGCACTTCAACCAAAGGACCATCAGCAAAACCAAGGAGCGCTATGAAGCAGTACAATGTGGGTGCCCCTTTCGAGCGAATTGCGATTGATATCTCAGGATCATTTCCAAAAACCAGCGACAACAACAAATACATGTTGGTCATCATGGATTACTTCAGCAAGTGGGTGGAAGTCCTTCCAGTACCAAACCAAGAAGCAACAATCATCATTGAGCAGCTTATCAATAATTGGATCAGCAGATATGGAGTTCCCAGTGAGCTGCATTCCGATCAAGGCCGAAATTTCGATTAGCAGATATTTCAAGGCATCTGTGCGGCACTGGGCGTAAGGAAATGTCAGACGGAATGGTTGAAAGGTTCAACCGAACAATGAAGGAGCACTTATCGAAGGTCGTTAGTGATCACCAACGAGGCTGGGACGAATATGTACAAACCTTTCTCCTGAGCTAATCACGGTGCGACGGGCCATTCTCCAGCAAGAATTATATTCGGACGAGAGATACGATTACCAGCCGATCTGCGATTCGCAATACCTCCAGACGCCATAGATAAGACCGAAGACTACGTAGCCGAATGGAGAAATCGCCTCGACGAGATTCATCATTTGGTTCGAAAACAAATCAAGGTATCAAGTGACAGGATGAAAACAAGGTACGACGTTCGAGCCAACGCATCCGGATTTAATGCAGGCGATAACGTTTGGCTTTATAACCCTCATCGGCAAAAGGGAAGGTCTCCGAAGTTGCAGCAACATTGGGAAGGACCGTATAAGATTCTCACAAGAATTAACGACGTTGTCTATAGGATTCAGCGAAGACCGAACGCCAAGATGAAAGTGGTACATCGTGACCGACTGGCGACTTTTGTTAACCCAGGAGATCAGTGAACTTAGTTCGGGACGAACTAATCTAGGCGGAGGGTAGTGTGACGCATATGACAATCAGTACTGGAATCTTCGAGAAAGTCCGAAACAAAGTACCAGATTATTTTAGGAAGTACTGGAAAACTGGAATAGAAAAGTCGAAATTATGGAACGGACGGAAACGAAACGCCAAACCAGAATGAGGAAACAGTATAAATACGTCGCACGCAGATCGAGAAAAGAAAGAAAAGTGAAGCAAGCGATAAGTCTCGAGTGAGAAGTAAGCAGTGAAGAAGTAAAAGACGCGATAAGCACGGAAGCGATAAGTAAAGAAATCGTTAAGTGTACGGTATAAGTAACGGTTGTTATTACGGACTAATAAAGTGTTATATTAATTCAAAATCGATTTAACGGCTCTTATTTATTCAAAATAATTAATCCAACGAACCCTAAGCTCGCTACAATATATACTCATCTTTCTACATTGCAATATGATTAATTACCTATATTCGTGTTTCCACGAATTCTTGTTAATTGCCTTTTAATGAGTTCTTAATAGATTGTATTTCCCTCTAGAGAAAATGTGTAATTAAGTATTGTCGTAACATATATTGCGATAGACATTACATTGCAATTTGCTTATTTTATATTTTAAAGTTTCTATGGAATTTTATTATTTGTTACCTGTAATTATGTTTCCGTCTAGAGGAAATGTGTGATTAGGTTATACATTTCGGTTGATGGGTTTTTTGGTGTCGTCGAAGGATTCTTTGACGTAACACGCGTTCTCACTTTTTTTTATTGTTTTTTTTTTATCTACATCCGTATTATGGAAAGCATTCACTTTTTTCTGTTTTTTTTTTTATTGCGTGAAGTACAAACAGATTGTGGCCTCGCACACACACTCACAATGTTCACGCACTCACACGTAAACACGGTTAACGTGTTACTCACACACTTTTTGTACTAAACTGTGTTCTTCGTTTTGACTCTCACAACACGTGGCTTCGTTCTCTTTTATTTGATTATATTTATATATATTAACTTTGGTTTGACTGTTTTTATCACTGCAATTTATTTGTACATAAATAGTCTCTATATTTCAGCCACTCGCGATTCATTAAAGCAACTTTTTTCATTTAACTCGATCGCCGAATTGAAAACACGTCCGCAGTCGGTCACTGTGTATTGTTGAGTCGTATTTTATGTGTGTTTCAAGTGTGAAATGTACGTTATTTAAATGAATATGTTTATTTTATGCTTTCTATGTTTGATTTATTATAAGGCTGAAATGGTGTTAATTCCCTGTAATGTAGGTATCTATTATTTAAAGTGTTTAAACGTTTCATATGTTTTATATGTTTTTTTATGTGTAATATTTTCTTGCTGAGACAAAAGCGGTGAGTTACAACGTAACATGTGTAGGATGAAATAACTTTGCCAACATGCTGCAACTGTGGCAAGAAAGGACTTTCAGTCAAACGTTGGTAAACAGGCAACACAAAACTTCATCCAAAACAGATTTACATTCGCTGATATGGTTGAAGGGATCCAAACAAAGAACATGAAAACTCTCCCACCGTCTTTCCTACAAAAACATATTCAAGTCCCTAAACGATCCGCTGTACGGGCCACAGGTGCCTCAAATTCAAGGGGTGGTACATAAACTTCCACAGGGACAATTCTCAATGTTTGAGAAACTACTTAGTCTCTCCCGCTTGATTGAGGATATTCGACCCCAATATGAAAAACTAACAACCGAGTCTGAGAGGGTTGCACTTCTTTTCATGGCGTATGTAAGACATACGCTTCAAAATGGGTCCCGAAATTAAAGTTATTCTTGTAAATGTCAACTTCCTTGTTTCCTTTCAAAGCCCATGATAGTCTCTGACTTCATAGAGGATAACCCGCTGGACGTGGTTCTTGTAGCCGAACCTAAGTTGCATCCATGTCCCATATTCTCAAACTTTTACACGATTCGAAGAGATCGAGCCCTCAGTGGCAGCGCCACAATCCAGTTAATAGCGGACTTTGCCATGAAACTATTAACCTCCTAGATATTCAGTCCATAGAGATATCCGGGGTTGGACTGCATCTGGCTAATAATAGCAGAGTGAATATATACTCCGTATACCACTCGCATAAAACCCATAATGGCCCCATTAATCCCGAAGATATCAGCAAATTAATAAGGTCTTCGAGGCATACGCCCTTTATCATAGGCGGCGATATTAAGTCCAGGCATCCCCACTGGGATAACTCCGTCTCTCGTCCAAATGGGACACAATTTTACCAATGGTATACCGAAAATGTTCATACCCTCAACTTCAAAATAGTCGGACCTATGGTTGGTACGCGAGGTAACTCAATTCTGGACATCTTTTCTGTGTCCAAATACCTACTTCCCCAAATCACTTCACCCCAAGTATTGACGGGTGTATCTGACCACGTTCATTCACAGCTATCGAGCAACGCGGGCTCCTATCAGATACATATCCGATTATGGGCGCACAAATTAGGACAACTTCCATGTCACATTGAACGAAAAACTCCGCCAACTCTCGCTTCCCATTGACAGGAACCTAACCACGGTTGAAATAAATAATGCTGCATTCTAGTTGAAACTTCGGAGACTCATGTCCCTGTTATGTTATTTTAACAATTTAAATATAGTAATATATTTTTTATTGAAGCAATATAATTGTAGTAAGTGGATTGACTTACTTGTATTGACCGTGGAGCGGTCGTTATTGTTGCTTTAGTCTCTGCTGCTGGCAGGTTGCAGGGGGCGTTGGGCGTTGTGCTCCCCTGTTCAGCTTGTTATCCGTTGTTGATAATTCCTCTGTTTGGTGCTACCGAGAGTTGTTTTTGTTGTACTGAGTTTGAACAGAACTGATTTAATCGTCTTTCAGCTTGGCAATGTGTGCTGGAGCATGTAAAACTTTGTCGCCCGCGTGGAACGTGAATGGGCGGGTCTCACGGTCATAGTCTTACGGTCATAGTACTCTTTCGACTTCCACTTGGAAGTTAACAGGTCACGCCTTGCTATTTCGTACGTATGTTGAAGTTTGTACCTCAATAGCTTCTGGTAACTGTCATGGTTATATACCGGTTCCGGAGGTTGCTTTATGCCCGTCGGTACCACCGGGGTGAACCCAAATAGACAGTCCATTGGCGTAAGTTCAGTACCTTCGTGTACATTGGTGTTGTATACGAATGTTGCCGTCCTCAGGTACTGGCCCCATGATTGGGAATTTCCATCCACAATACTTCGCAGGTAATCTACGAGTGGACGACGGGCTTGTTCTAAGTCTCCATTCGATTGTGGATGGTACGCTGAGGTCTGTAGTTTTTTAATACGGAGCAGTTTCCACACGCTTTTAAACAAACTGCTTAGAAGATTGCTTCCCTGATCGGTGACTAATTGCTTCGGAACACCATACCGAGCAATTATTTGGTTGAAGAAGAGAGGAGAGCGTAGCAAACTATACAAGTTGTCTTGGAATGAATGTGAGTATATATTGATTGCCGGTTGGAGTTCGATAAAGAGAACCTACTATATCTAAGTATACTTTGTCAAAATGCCTCTTTGCAAAGTAGGTTACTACAATGGGCATACGTATGCTCGGTGAAGATTTCATGGGATGACATGTTTTACATACTTTTATGTATTGTTTAATGTCGCGCATCATGTTCTTCCACCAAAAATTCCTACGTATTTTATTATTCGTTTTACTCACTTCTTGATGTCCAACCAAAGGAGGATCATGGTATTCCCGAAGTAGGAGCTGGATGTCTTCAGGATTAGTTATCTCCATTCCGTTTTCCGTGCAGGTCGGAATGGGATTCTCGTTAAGAGAGGACTTGTCGTCATTTGGACTATCCAGAGTTCCTTCGCTTGCCCTTAGATTTTTAGCTTGGCCGCGTGTTAGTACATTGTACCTTGGTAGTGTGGGAGTCTCATCACAAATTTGCGGAATACGGCTCAAGGTATCTGCATTAGTATTGTATTTACCGGGTTTATACTCGATTTGGTAGTCGAACTCCAGTAGCTGGCGATGGAACCTTAGTAAACGTGACGTGGGGTCTTTCATGTTAAATACTCCCTCTAATGGTTTGTGATCCGTGTGTATGCGAAAATTCTTAGCCGCCCAAACAATGGCTAGTAACTCTTTCTCGATCATAGAGTAGTTCTTTTCCACCTTATTCAACGTTCGGCTGGCATACGCGACTAGCTGGTCCTTACCGATTTCGCCTTACGACAGTACGGCACCCAGTGCTCCATTACTAGCATCCGTGGTCAGGCATTATTTAGCAAGTCTCGAGGCTTTACCCCATTAATTTAATACTCCACATTAATTATTGATTGTACAAGTACGTTTAATCCTTTTATATGGTCTAGAATTAAATACGAGCTGAGGCACGAACCTGCATCGTGTTAACTTCGAAAGGTCGGTTAGGTAGGGCTTCTTTTCGGAGTAGTAGCGAGATGGTGAGAGATGGAGGGAGAGAGAGAGAGTCTTTTTCTTTTTGGTTTTTTCTTTTGTCTGGCCTGAAGTGGTTGTAAGTTGAAACCCGTCCATGGATGACGTATTTGAGTTGTTGAATTTTTTTTGTTTAAGCTAGGATAAGTGTTTTTTAAATAATAGTAAATAAAAGTTGAAGTCGTCCACGAAGGTCTGCCATTCAGTTTAGCTTTTTGTTCCTGTTAATTGGAAATATTGTGAGACAGTGGTGAACCTTTGAAGCTACTGGTTGCGGGAAAGTTTGATGTCCGGGGTGACTTTGCTAACCTTGCTTTTGTTGCGTGGAACTAGAGGAAACCCCGTATTCTTGGAACCCAGCGGTGGGTCATAGTTGGGAATATCTGGTAAGCCCACTTAAAAGGTTTTGTGTAGTTTCTTGCTGCAGCGGAGGAGGGGTAACTGGTTCGGTGCGACACAGTTGTTCCCCATATTGCTTACCGCTGCTGCGGTACCTAGAGGTCCCGGAACCAAACTGAGAATTCCCTGAAGGTTGAACCGCAAAGGATACCTTGACACTGATTACAAGTTTGGCCAATATATAACCACTCGGCAAATTGACAACTTGAAAATTTAATACATAAAGATATAATGCATAACGACACGTCTACGAGAAGAAAGAAATAGATTACCTGATTCAAATCTGTAACCAATACGGTAACAGTTGGCACTACGAACAGTATATATATATATATATATATATATATATATATATATATATATATATATATATAGATTATGACATTATTATTATGCGGACCTACTACTACTACCTACTACCGCACGTCTACATCACAACTAATTACGAACTACAGCAATTATATAGCAAATTGGGACTGCGAACAAGGATAATTTTATATAACAATCTGGCACTGCGGAAAGGATAATTATATATAACATCCGTAAGGTGGTTTCCTGTTGTAGCCCCTGGTCGGCCGAAGATTGGAGGTTCGAGTCCTATTGTGCCTTCGGGCTTGGTTAAGCCCGTGTGTAGGTTAGCCGGCTGGTTTTGATTTTCTCCTAAGTTAGTTGCCGAGTGAAACACTGGGTGTAGTTTTTGAATCGCGGTGCGACCATTTATTTAATTCTTTCTATTTAAAGTCCAAGTTAAATTTCAACAGACTACCGTAGTTGTGCTGTTGGATTCTAATTCTAATTCTAACTGAACTTTGCTTCCAACGGAACTCCCTATTTATATCCAAAATATTAATCAAATTGTTTATACCCTCCCACGGTTCATTGCTTACTTCCAGACAGCCACCCGATGCTAGTCCCAGCCGAAGGCCATGCCAATGACGCTGGGAACCGCAACGTCGGAATTTTGCGGCCAGTCACCCTAAAGCGGCAACCTTACACCTACCCTGGCTGTAGTTCCACCCAAAGGTCATGGGAAAATCTCGATGCAAATAATATGCATGTGCCTGGGTGGAATTACCTTGAAGGTGATAGGGTCTTAGGTGATCATCAAAGTTATTAGAGTTTTAGGAGTTGCGTAGCTGCAATTTGCATGTTAGAACATGGGTATGGGCATGGCTGGGACGTGGGATTGCAATTTTAGGTATGAGAATGTGAAATGCATGCATCTCGAGGTGATGCGAATTTGATTTGCCTATGGCAATGGGGATCCTCTGGTATGTCTTCTTGGACGTTGCGTATTCTTCCCCTTGATTTAATATAAGTAAACTAGTTGACCCGGCAAACTTCGTTTTGCCATATACATTATTTCTAGGGATTGTTTAGGTAGAAAAAAATGACTAACTTATTGAAAGTTATTCGGTATATGAGTGGAAAAGGCATGGAGCACTGTCGATGATAACGGAATATAAAAAAAACAAACCACTAAATATTTATTTTTTAAATTTATTAAATGTATATACATATCACTAATTATGACAATATTACTAAAAAACAATATCAGTCTCTTAACGCAACAGAGTGTACAATATTTTTTGTTTTCCCATCTTTAGCTAACACAAACAAACTGGATGTTTTGCCCACTCGAGAGCACGCCACGTAGAATTTTCCGTGTGAAAAACATGATGTGCTCAAATCTAAACCACAGACAGACGTCGTTTGGCCTTGAGACTTATTGATAGTCATTGCAAATGCCAATCTAATTGGAAATTGAAGGCGTTTAAATTGAATTGGTACATCTGTGGGTATAATAGGGATTCGCGGTAGTAATATATTTTCACCTCGGAATTTGCCATTTAAAATGATGGCTTCAATAACATTTTTCATTAATTTTTTAATAACTAATCGCGTGCCGTTGCACAACTGTTATGGGTTCAAATTACGAAGCAAAATAACCGGAGATCCAATCTTCAGTTGTAAATTATATGATGGCATGCCTGGTAAATCCAATGAGTTTAAAAACTCTGTTAGATAATTCACAGCTTCGGTGGTATCGCAAACTGTATCAATAGATTTGTATGACACCAAGTCTCCTGGCAATAAATCTTGTATCTTAAGAATCAATTCGTTGACGTCCACATTTTTTGCTGCTAAAATTGCTCTTTCTGCCAGCCACTCATGATTTGTGTATTGTCTGTGAACATCGGGAAATATTTGGACAATGAGAGCATCTTGCGAATCAATGATTGTGCAGAAATCGGTCACGATTCTTATCGAGTACTTCAGAGCGAACAGACGTTCGCTCATAGCATAGTTGAAACTCGTGTTTGTGAAACACGTGTTTGTGAAAGTCTGTAACACACGTGGGTGAAGTGCACGTGTAAAAATACTTTTAGTAATACTTTTAGTAATAAAACAGTGAAAACAGTGAAAACTAACAGTAACGCATGCTGGGCGACGGCCCCAGTGATGACCAACAATTCACGATAGAGCGTAAAAGAAGAGCCACCGACGATTTACAGAGCGCAACAAAGAAACCAACAACCATGGAGACACAAGCTATGGACTATCAAAAAAAGTATCTGGAAGCCGTGGATTATATCAATACACTTCGACTCCAGATGAAACAACTCCACGAGGAAATTCGCTCCCTAAAAACAACCAATAAAATCAGAGATGACGTCTGCATGGAAGAAACGCCTGCTCAACACCCCGGACTAGCCCCATCATCTCCAAACCAACGATTGTTGTCCCCCGAAACACCATTGCCCCAACAAAAGAAGACAGCCGGGAATCAAATGCCTAACACGCACGACAAAAATACAAGACCACCACCCATCTATATTAAAAATATAAAAAGCATCAAAGAATTAATTAGAATGCTTGAAAGTACCTTAGGACACCGCAATTTCACCACAAACACAAGAGGAGCTTCGACTTCCATCACAACAACAACTTTAACGGATCACAACAAGGCGGTAGAAAAACTTGCGCACCATAAGCTTGAATTTTTCACTTTTCAACATGGACAGTTGAAACCAGCAACTTTCATCTTAAGGCATATCGATCCAGCATGGACTAATGAGGAAATTGCAGCAGAAATAGTCAGGATCTGTCCGGAACTGAAAATAAACAGGTTGGACTACTTCCAAACACCATATATGCGGACTAACAAGAATCTGCATTTACGTATCATACAAATTCCTCCAACTGATGTCACCAGGCTCAAACAAATAAAATATCTGTTCACGCATAAAATTGCGATTGAGGAACCACATAAACAAAACGTCCTTCATTGCAAAAGATGCCAAGGTTCAGGACACTTGGCGGCCGCATGTCATCTAAGCGTACGATGCGTAAAGTGTGCAGAGCAACATCAACCTGGAGAATGTAAGGTCAGCCCGCCTGGGATGGAACCAGGAACAATCCAAACAACAAACCCTGATGGATCCATTACAACGAAGAAAATCACAGTGACATGCTGTAACTGTGGAGGACCCCACCCTGCCAACTTCTCGCAATGTCCTCATAAGCTGAGGATTCTAGAAAGGCGAACAACACCCATGGCAACGAGCAAACCTTCACCAACCAAAACAACATCACATCAATCAATAAATCCTACAAGTCCAGGAATGTCATACGCTAAGGTTGTCAAGGATTCCCTTAACATGACAAGAAATCACCAATCCAACAGTAACAATCTGAATCTGGACATCACAGGATACATAAGTAGCTTACAGAAGATGCTGCCCACGTTGAAGCACAGCTCAGAAATAGAAAAAAAAGGTCAGATTTTATCTCTTATAACTTCACATATCCTCTCCCTTAATGGCTAATATAACCATAATTTCCCTCAACGCAGAGTCCATATATTCCAATATTCGCAGACAACACCTCCGATTGTTCGTTGAAAAGTTTTTTCCAGATATCCTCCTCCTCTCAGAAACTTGGCTTAAACCAAACTCCCGAGTATCTATCCCGAATTATACACTTGTTTCTAATCCACGTACCAGTGGACCTCGTGGAGGTACTGGAATTCTAATACACAAGAAATTCCAATATTCCGAAATTAGGTTCACCAATATAAATAATATTGAGTACACGGCAATTAAAATCTTTTGCAAAAGCAACAAAGTGCTTGTATTGTCGTCCGTATACATTCACCCTTCTCGGGAACCAAACTTCCCTAGTTCCGACATCACTGAGATAATCCAACAGTCTCTACCTGCACCTTTCATAATAGGAGGAGATTGGAATGCTCGGCATACTTCATTTAACGACACTAAGTGCAATAAATATGGTTGCCAACTTCTAGCACTCCTTCAACTCCATCCATATATCTATGCGGACTGTCCATTACAGCCAACACGTATCTCCAATACTACTAAATCAACAATAGATTTTTTCCTAAAATCCGTAGACGTCTACTCACCTAACCTCCCTACAGTATCCTTCGAATTTCCTTCCGATCATGGGTCCGTCCACACCACTGTCCAAATCCCAGCCCTCGAACCATGTTACTCATTCAATCCGATCCCGAATTTCTCCAGGACAAACTGGAAAAGAGTCAATAGGGACATTGCTGCCAGTTTTACAGACTATACTTTGCCAGAGACTTCAAATCTACTCCCTGCTGAAATTGATCAAGCAGCCTTAAGAATAGAGCAAATACTAAAAAATGCCCTCTTCAGCCACACACCTACATCCATCCCTCATAATCATCTAGGAAAACCTTTACCCAACATCCTTACAAAACTATTACGCCTGAAAAAACAGCTTAGACGAAAACTACATAGCAGTTATTCCCCTTTATTAAAAATCAAATCCAACTCTTGACTACCCTGATAAATGGACAACTAAAACAATTTTCCGACAAGGTTTACACGTCTATACTTAAAAATATTAAACCCAATCGTGATTTATTCAAAAATATCAACAGACTAACGGGTCGAAAATACAAACCTCGAATCGATTATATTATCAACCCTACTAACAATCACCCAGTCCAATCAGATATTGACATAGCAAACTGTCTAGCTAATCACTTTTATCAAATCCACCAACAAAACGACTCCCTCTCAGTCTCCAATTTTCAAGATACTGTAAACGACTACATCTCACGCACAATGATCCCATCCTTCACCCCTTTCATCGCGGAATTCAACGAAACAAACAAAGCGTCTCATCCTCTGGATAATGCGACCTTCCTAACAGCAGACGAATTATCTGAATTTATAACATCACGCAATAACAAGAAGTCGACAGGCTTAGATGGAATTCCAAACCTTCTTTACAAAAGACTTCTCCCGTCAAATCTAGTCCCTATTCTCGTTCTTCTCAACCATATAATAAACGGATCACATTTCCCAGATAACTGGAAAACCACGGTTATAGTCCCTATCAGTAAGTCCAGTCCTTCCAACAACCCCAGCAACTATCGTCCGATTTCGTTATTAAACACATTAAGCAAGATATTGGAATGCAAAATATATCGAAATCTTCTTTCATTTGCTAATGACAACGCTATTATCCCAAATTCCCAGTTTGGCTTTCGCTCACAACACTCCACCTGTCATGCTCTGTTAAAACTAACGCACGATGTCACAACTAATCTTCAAAACCAAAGTCCGACGGTCTGTATCTCTCTCGACATATCTAAAGCATTCGACTGTGTTTGGATCTCAGGACTGCTTTACAAGCTGCACTACATATTTGGATTAAACACCCATACTACCAAACTTCTTACTTCCTACCTCTCTGGTAGAAAGTTCATGGTCAAAATAAATTCTTCTATCTCCCAATCGTATAATATAACCGCAGGCGTTCCGCAGGGTTCAATTCTTGGACCACTATTATACCTCCTTTATACTTCCGACATACCGCAGCCTCAATTACCCAATACCGTAATGTTGAATTACGCCGATGACACCATAGTCTACTCCAGCAGCAAGTTTGTAAAAGAGGCAAGAAACCGCATTAATAACTTCCTCCCAAATCTATCAACATACTTCAATAAATGGAAAATTCGCCTAAATCCTGATAAAACCCAAGTTATAGTGTTTAAGGGTAAAAATGAGCACTGCACAAACAACACAAGGCGCACCCACAACAAAATTAGACTCAAACTAAATAACACCCAGATAAAACCTTCTAAAACTTTAAAATATCTGGGAATAACCTTTTCCAATGACCTTTCATTCTCCACCCACATTAAAAATACTTTACGTAAAGCCACAATACAACTGAATCTCTGTAGAAGAGTGATGTGGAAACCTAACGGTCTCTCTCACAAAGTCAAAGTGCTCATCTATAAACAAATAATCAGACCTACACTGACATATGCGTGTCCACTGTGGTATCATATAACACCAGCCCAAATGGAGAAGCTACGCACTTTCGAAAGGAAATGCTTCAGGCTGGTCACTGGCCTCAACCGACAACCCAACTCTTACAAGTATTACAATAACAGCTTACTATACAATGCCGCTAATATTGACCGTCTCGATAGACGTTTCCTAGAGCTGTCTATCAAATTTATTGAAAACCTCCCAAATAATCCCAACCCCATAATAACTTCACTACTACCAACTCCTCTAGATAACAGGGCTCACTATCTGAATTGTCTCCACACCAGAAGTCTCTTCACCTCTGGAAGATTGGTTAATGACTCCAACGAGGTAGTGTACCATAACACCGAGCTGGCACCCAATCAGTTCAAATACTGTAACATACAACCATTCTCCAACATTCTGCGTTTTAACGAACAACCGGAAAGTGTTACTGCACCTGAGGCCACTAACTGACCATCTCCCACGCCAACCTACTTCATTAACCATCAATCCCTATATTCCCCAATTCACATTACATATTTAACTTATTATAAAATAAATTAGGTTAAGCTAGAATAAGTTAGAGTTAAGTTAAGTATTAGATTAGATTAAATTAAAAAATAAAAATCCTGGTTTTCTGACCTTTTCCAGGAAAACTGTCAATATTAAAACCTAGAATACTCGAATAGTTATTCACACATTCAGTTATGTTTGAAAAATGTGTAATGTATGCATGTAAACAGTTGTATCACTAGAATTATAAGTTAGCTGTAGTACTTAATGTAAACATTGATTATTGGTCAAATAAATACAGTATGTTAAAAAAAAAAAAAAAGCAGAAATCGGTCGGTAATTTTATACATCCAGTTTCATCTGTAGTAACTTTTCCATCGCCGATATCTACTAGTTGTTTTGAAAATGTTTCAGCAGATGGATTTTGAAGCATTTGAACGCGCATATTTACTTTCAGTTGTACTTTTTCAACATTACGCCACAGTGGCGATGATTTTAAGCACGCGTTGATCTCATCAGCGTATGTTGAACGTGGAATGACAGGAAGCGTTTGTCTGAAATCACCTGAAAGGAGTAACAAAGTTCCGCCAAATAGTTTGTCGTTATTTTTTATATCTTTCTATGTCCTATTCAACGAATCAAGCGAATGTTTGTGCGCCATAGTACATTCATCCCAGATGATAATTTTACACTGTTTCAGTACTGTGGCCATGGAAGATTGTTTTTTTATGTTGCACATTGCTTCTGGGTTATTTTGAATATTTAGTGGCAGCTTAAATACTGAATGAGCTGTTCTACCTCCATCCAATAAAGTTGCCGCAATGCCAGATGATGCAACAGCCAATGCGATGCCATTATTTGATCGTATTTCGGCGAGAATTAACGAAATAAGGAATGTTTTGCCAGTTCCACCTGATGCATCCAAGAAAAAGAAACCACCTTGTCCTGCCGCAACTGCGAGCGATACAAACTTCGATATAACAGCTCTTTGTTCGTCATTCATTAGTGGGACATTGCGAGCAACAATCGCTGCCATTTCCGTAGTATTGTATTGTAGTTCACGAATCAATTCAGTGTTAATTAAATCAGATGCATTTTGATTTGGGGAATGCATACCGAAATGACTGAGAGGTAAGTTGGCAATAATAATGCAAAGATCCTCAAAAGCAATCAATCCTTCATTGTACATAGTGTCGTTGAATGCTATCGTTAGATCATTGCATCGTGTACGATGTTGATGCAATATATCATCAGTCATTGAATCTTTGTGATTATCCCATAATGTCTCTGCTCTGGCCGGAAAACATCTAGTCAACACTATAGCGAACAGTAGACGAATTTGTCTTGCTGTACAGTTCAATCCTGCTTCAGCAAGCATACATTCCCACTGGTTGTCATCTTCCAGTAAACCGAGTGCAAGGCATGCATCTTTATATGTTGGATACTGTTGCTCATTCACTTTACGTATATCTTGAAATGACAATGGGCCGGTGACATTAACCAACAACAGCCGGAGATAAAAGCACTCAGTTTGCCTTGGATTAACTGTAAATACTCGTTCCAAGGTGTTTCATTTGAATAAACCGGGACATGCATCAATTGGTGTGCCTTGCTTACGGGGCATCCATTTTTTTGTTGGTGCTCATGTGAAATAACGTGGTACTTCTGAATAGAGTAATGTTCGTGCAAAAGCACCAAAAGCATCCGCACGATTACACAATTCAAAAAATTCGGTGAGTGTAGTTTTTTGTGGATTTATCGCACGATCAATTGCTGTCTCGCTCATGAAATATACGCGCTGGCCGTTTTCAAGATGGACGGCTAAATGAATGACTGCTGGATCTCGTTCATGAATTGGGAAACCAAAGATACGCCAAACAGCTTCATTGGAACTGACGTACCGGCCAATTTGGTAAAGCGTTATTTCATCGTTGTTATTCACCGGAGGAACATTCACATTGGGATTTTCAACGCGAAATACAGCCATATCACTGCCTTTATTTACATACTTGCAAATGTATTTGATGCTCTTCACTGAACTGCAGAACTCGACATTAATATGAGCATTGAATGTTTTGCTCAGCAAAGGCGAATATGGGACCTCCCAGCGGTTATCAATGTCAATGTCTATGTTATTGATCTTTTTAACAAAAGATTGTCCTCCATTATCGGGATTTCTTCGACGATATATTGGATATCCATCAACATTTGTGATCGTATCGTCAGTGAATTTTTTTGGAAAACTTTTAGTACATTTCCCGTCTGCCATGCAAGGCGATGAACGATTCATATTGCCTCATGGGCCATGAATCATATTTGCAGTAACAATATCAAACAGCATTTGATCAGTAGACGGATCTGGAATTTCCGCAGAAATTATACTGTCGATTTCTTCAGGACGTATTTTATCGATTAACCATACCAAAATGTGTGCATGAGGTAATCCGCGCTTTTGCCATTCAACGGAATACACCCAGCAACGTGTGGGACCAAATACATGTAACTTTGTAATGAAATCAATTAGAGACTTCAATTTTTGTCTGAAAACACGTGCTGTAATGTCATGACGGTGTATTGAGCTTTGGCCAGGCAATAGTAAGGATGTGATCTCCGGTCATTGTGGATTACATGTGAAGGTGATGAATAAACATGGCCGTCCATATTCTCGCACGTAAGTCAAGGCGTCTTGTATATATTCTTGCATATGACGTGGACTGCCTATGTACGATGATGGTAGAATGACAGAATTACCAACTTGGACGGCATCGGCGTTGTTGACAATAGCGTCTCGCAGGTGAATGTAGTCTTCCGCACGTAGCTTTTGTTGATTAAATCGCAAGTATAGTAGTCGTTCGCTCTCTATCTTCACATACATGTCGACCATGAATTGTTGACAAAGCTCACGGCATCGTAGAATAACGTTGTCCTGATCACGTCTGATCATCAACCGATACGCATAATAATCCTTCGAACTAACATTCTTGATTGTTTCAGTTCCTGTCGCAGGATCTCGTTGTTTAATATTTACGCAATACCCGCCTTGGCCTTTCCAGAACATTAGCGGATATTGGAGAGCGTCATATGAGCGGTGTGTATCAGCAATGAACTGTAGATTATTATTTCTTCTACGAATCACGATTTCCCGCGTAGCTGTACGATCGCCGACCATGATTCCAGCAACATCATCATTAAATCTACGAATGTGCTCTCCAGCAGGTGTTTTATCAGGATTGATTACAATAGCGTGATTATCACTTTGTAATTTGTGCATGTGTGATTTGAATATCTTTAACAATTCATTGTGCTCATTCAATAGAGCATCCAGGTCGCCGATGATACGCCTGGCAAAAAGTGAATTAAGGTGATTATAGCCACAACGTGCATCCACGCGTGCATCCTCACCACCCATGAAGTAAATTTGTAAAAATGTAGGTGATTCGTTTGGCATTGGCAGCAATGAACCCACTTTGTGATAAATTTGGCCTTTGATTTTGAATGTTGAATTGAATGGTTGACCATTGATAGCATTATTGTTAACTATTTCTGTTGCTCCGAACGATGTCATTTGGAAACATGAATTAAATGTTCGAATTGACTTTAGGAACAGATTAGAATCTGGATCCGTACCGATAAGTAAACCATTTAATGGTTCAGGTGGTGTCTCAATTGCTGGTAATTGCACCTTTCCTGACGAACAACACATCCCGGCTGGCTCGTTTTTAAACTTAAGAGCATGACAATGAGGACATTCCTTATCCATAGCACCAATCACCACTTTCGAAAGAGCATAATATTCAATATCGGGCTCATACTCGAATGTTGCACACTGCGTCTGGGTTATTTTGAATATTTAGTGGCAGCTTAAATACTGAATGAGCTGTTCTACCTCCATCCAATAACACCCCACCCAAAACGGTTATAACAATAGCCTATGCACCAACATCCAGCCGACACACCCGCCCGAACGGTTATAATAAGGACCTAGACACCCGCCCAAACTGTTATAACAGTCGCCGGAACACTGCCCAAAACTGTTATAATAATAGCCGATGCACTTACACAGTTATCGACCGAGGTTGAAAATTAATAAATTATTAATATTTATTAAACAATTGCACTTATGAGCATAAAAAATAGATAAAAACCTATTCTCAGACCTACCGAATATATATACAAAACTTTATTAAAATCGGTTGAGCCGTTTTGGAGGACTTCGAGGACAAAAACTGTGACAAGAGAATTTTATATATATAAGAAGAAGATAGATGTTGCGGATTGGCAATTAAATGTGCTGGAATGTACTGGAGAAATCTAGTACATTCGCATGTATATCAGTTGCGCAGCAGCTGGCACCAACTGGCCATCATTGATGTCATAGCGTCGCTTTTTGAATTGGCAGTTATGCCAATTCGTCAGTCTACAATCAACATTCATCGAGTGAACACCATCGGTCAATAATTGTCAATCAATCATCAATTAATAAAAGTCAATATCAAGGAAAAAAGACTTCATCTTTTCGGGCAGTGATTCCATCGTTTCACTTTATCCTCTTGGGCCTTGATTCCATCGTTTGACTTCATCTTCTTATGTGCTAATTACAACAACAATAGAATATAATCGCCCTTCCAATAAAGTGACGGATCAAGTATTAATGAAAAACAAGTAACAACAGATTAATCGTCTAATACACCAACTTTACACCTGACTAAAGTACAAACGTATTATATTTATTTGTTTAATTATATATTTACACAGATCAGTACTTATTTGTTTATATATGTATATATATATTTATTTATTTGTTCCTCTTTTTTTCCAGTAAATTGGAGGTTTTTTTCGTAACTTCCTTCAAATCATTGTTTGCTTCTTCCATATATATAATTTTAATCCCAACGCTATTATCCAGCTGAAAGTTATAAAATAAACATCAAATGGCTGTATGTAAATTGTGCGGCAAGCATATTGTATATTTTAATAAGGAATAAACAATTATCTATCTATCTCTATCTCTCCACAATAAAACAATTTTCTATTCGTTCTGACAGAGAACTAAAACGAAAGCTGATCGATATAAAATAATTTTTGAATCTGTATTTAAATTGTGTGGCAAGCATATTATATATTTTAATACGAAATAAAGAATTACCTATCTCTCCACAATAAAAAGAAATGCTATTCACTGACGGAGAACTAAAACGAAACCGTCAATTATCCATTCTTACCGTTTACCAGGCTGTCGATACGACTCTTGGATATACAGTCATTGAATACCCGTCTCCTCAATGAGTTCCACGTCATGTTTGATCCTTGTTTCCTTCGAAATAACGCAGTCGCCTACGTGATCGATTTCCTTTTCCAGTCGGTTCTTCTGTTCGTGCTCCGATGACTTATCCAATTCATTTCCAGTGAGGTGCTGAGGCACAAATCTTTAATGATACTCCCGTCGATTGCTTGGGGATTTCGCCATTTGTGGCTTTAGAAACGGGAACATATTCTTCGTTAATGCAGGGTGTGCCCCCAATGTGGAAATTATCGCCGATTAAATCATCCTCTACAATTTCATGTTTGATGTTAAGTTCATTTGAGTTCGTGTTTTCCTGTATTTGGAAGATTTCTTTATCCAGCGATTTCGCTTGCGTGTGTTCCGATGAGTTATTCACTTCAACTCGATTTAGATGGCGGTTTGTGTGTGTTTCAAAAACCTTCTCTCGTCTGAATTCTTTGCAAGTAAATTTATTATGGATTCGAAGATGCCGCTTCAGGCCTTTAGAATATCCAAAGCTCTTGTCACAAGTCGAGCATTTGAAGGGTTTTTCACCCGTGTGGTCGCTCTCGTGGTTCTTTTTGACCACGTTGGTAGAGAACCGAAGATCACAGTATTGACATTTGTAAGGCTTTTCACCAGTATGTACTCTCACATGGAGCCTTAGTTCCCATCTAGTTACGAAGGTTTTATCACAATGATCGCAACTGTAAGGTCGCTCATTGTTGTGGCGTCTCATATGAACATTGAGTTCACTTTGACTCCTAAAATCGTGATTACATATCTCACAAATCTTTAATGATTCTCCCGTGGATTGCTTCGGGATTTCGCCATTGGTGGCTTCAGAAACGGGACCATATTCTTCGTCAATACAGAGGGTGCCCCCGATGTGGAAATTATCGCCGATTAAATTACCCTCTACAATTTCATGTTTGATGTTAATTTCGTTTGAGTTCGTGTTTTCCTGTATTTGGAAGATTTCTTTATCCAGCGATTTCGTTTGCGTGTGTTCCCATGAGTTATTCACTTCAACTTGATTTAGATGACGGCTTGCGTGTTTTTGAAAAACCTTCTCTCTGCTGAATTCTTTATAAGTGGATTTATTATGGCTTCGAAGATGCCACTTAAGGCTTTGAGAATATCCGAAGCTCTTGTCACAAGTCGGACATTTGAAGGGTTTTGCACCCAGGTGCTTGCTCTCGTGCCTCCGTCTGTAGTCGATCCGAGAGAACCGTAGCTCACAGTACTGACATTTGTAAGGCTTTTCACCAGTATGTATTCTCACATGGATCCGTAATTCCCCACTACTCACAAAGGTTTTATCACAATGATCGCAACTGAAAGGTCGTTCATTGTTGTGGCGTCTCATATGTTCATCAAGTGCACTTTGTTTCCTAAAATCGTGATTACATATCTCACAAATCTTTAATGATATCCCCGTCGATTGCTTCGGGATTTCGACATTTGTGGCTTCAGAAACGGGACCATTTTCCGCGTCAATGCAGGGTGTGCTCCCAATGTCGGAATTATCACCGATTAAATCATCCTCTACAACTTCATGTTTGATGTTAATTTCGTTTGAGTTCGTGTTTTCTTGTATTTGGAAGATTTCTTTATCCAGCGATTTCGTGTGCGTGTGTTCCGATGAGTAATTCGCTTCAACTTGATTTAGCTGACGGTTTGCGTGTTCTTGAAAAACCTTCTCTCTCCTGAATTCTTTGTAAGTGGATTTATTATGGGTTCGAAGATGCCTCTTCAGGCTTTTAGAATATCCAAAGTTCTTGTCACAAGTCGGGCATTTGAAGGGTTTTTCACCCGTGTGGTCGCACTCGTGGTTCCGTTTGATCATTGTAGTAGAGAACCGAAGATCACAGTATTGACATTTGTATGGCTTTTCATCAGTATGTACTCTCACATGGCGCTGTAATGCCGAACGAGTCACAAACGCTTTGTCACAATAATCACAACTGAAAGGTCGCACATTGTTGTGGCGTCTCATATGAACATCAAGTGCACTTTGATACTTAAAACCGTGGTTACATATCTCACAAATCTTTAATGAGACTCCCGTCGATTGCTTCGGTCGGACTCTAGGGTGCTTCAGGGGTCTTTTATAATCAGACGTGAAGCTTGATTCTTGACTTAATATTTTTTGCCGACCTCTCGATCGCTTTGGCATTTTATAATTTATGTTCTCTCTCGATTTATTATTTAGTTCCGTAGTGTTACTATGGACATAGGAATCTACACGATCTTCCACAATAGGTTTGGATTCAGTACCAGCATTATCTTCTAAGTTAAGACAGGGTGTGTTGTCACAACCATCATCAACTGTAGTGTTGTCCATAACTTCATCCTTAATGCAGATGCCAAGAATTGGGTTTACTGTGGTTGAACTCGTTTTCCATAAGTCTTTTATTTGAAACTCTTCGTGATTTGTATTTAGCAGTGCTTTGATTATCGATTCCGATTGCTCATAGTTTCGATGGAATTTGGAGACAACGTTGAGGTCGTCGAGGCATTGCAAGCAAATGCTTTTTGGTTGATTTGTATCTCTTGTAATCAAAATATCCGAGTATTTCATTATTTTATCAGCAATCTCGATTGAATCGCTACCTTTTCCGAAAATACAACGATTTTCCCCTTTTTGTAAACAAACTAAACATACACTTTCCCACTCAATTAAACGCGACATGTTTTAAAATCCGATGTTTTACTTTTAAGTAATAACTCACAACAATTCTATTTACTTTCTGTGAGATTTTGTTCGTTTATTTGACATACGGATTGAAGTGAATTTTTATTGACGTTTTGCAAGAGAGGAGTTTTTCGATTTGTGTACAGAAATAAAGGGTTTTTCCTCTTTTATTAAGGGGGGAACCTCATGTAAATAGCCAGTTTTTCAGCAATTTTGTTTGAAAAATGTAATGCGTAGATTAATTTGAAATTTAAGGCAGAAGACTGATCGTTAATAATAAAACGGTGCAATGCCGGCTTGAAAACAGCGTCTTGAAAATGTGCCATGTAGCATACAAGTCGCAAAAATGATCTGAAACAAAAAATACAAAATGGGTTCTTTAGTTTATGCAAAAACGCTCACCATGACGTTCCCCTTGTATTAACATTTGCAAAAATGGCGAAGTTTTGAAAAAAGGATTTTCTTTTATAAACAATTTTAATAACAATGTTTTAAATAAAAAAATAAAAATTCGGAGCATGGTGATGACAAATATCTATAGAATTTCTATACCAAACTTTGTAAAGATCTAATGATTCGTTTTTGAGCTACATTGCACGGCGAGGAAAATTTTGCGTTTCGAGGAAAATGCGTTTAAAGTTTGAGTAATAGAAAAATCGTGAAAAAAATCGTAATTCGTTCTAACTTACCGAAGTTTTCTGCTAATCTGCGATTCCAGGGCCATAGAGTAGACCTTCGTCTTCTTCAAACTGATCTGGTCTGAACCGAAAGGCCGAGCGTCCGACGAGCGCTCGACTATTTGAGTGCTGCGCCCAATTAGACTGTTTACTTTCTTTTAAAAATAAAGTACAATGAGGTCTCGGATCACTTTCTAACTTTTTTTCTCGTATTCTTGAAGAAATTTCCTATCAATTTAGGCAAAAACAAAAAATGGCTAAAAAATGTCATTTTTCGTGAGGTTCCCCCATTTATCCTTGGATGTAGTTAATATTCTAGATTAATACGCATTAATGTTAGATGTGTTTTCCAGCTGAATCTTATAATAGATTTTATACTATATATTTGATTTTCTAAGTCGAGAGTGAGTTACATGACTAACTATCGGCACAGCAAATATTCTTCTATACTTTTAATTAGATATATTTATGGTGTTGTGTGCGGACATTGGGATTTGACGGCGTGGAGAGACACAACTTTTAATCCAGCATCCAAAATAAGAAGGAGATATCCGCGATATAGCACTCATCTGAACAACAGGAAATACTGTGAAGAACAGTACGGAAAGAAGTTGAAAGTATATTCATATACCATAGTAATTAACATAACAATCCCACATCAGTTGAGTGCATTTGAAAATAGCGATAAAATTCGTTCACACGGCAGTTTTCAAATGTGCATGTTTTGGTTTGAATCGCACGCTCTTCACTACCGTCGCATAACACTATAAATTCCCTTATATAAAAAAGATCGCACCAACCCGGAATATATTTTACCAATGCTTGTTGAGGTGCTGGTATAAATGATGATGGAGACTTTATTAATTTAATACAAAATATAAAAGGCT
Organism: Microdon myrmicae; assembly: GCA_963931805.1. Lineage (NCBI taxonomy): Eukaryota > Metazoa > Arthropoda > Insecta > Diptera > Syrphidae > Microdon > Microdon myrmicae. The sequence continues at coordinate 11,396,881 of OZ007502.1, forward strand.
TTATTGCCTATAAGTATACAGACTAAACAAATGAGCGGGATGTTCATAGCGCATGTTTTTTTTTTTTTACTGCATTTATTAGACCCAAAATTAAGCGTTACAATTAATAATACAGCTAACTTATCATAGATTGGTTACATAATAAGTGTTTATATGTTATTTGTTAACATTTTTCAAACAATTCTTTTTTACATGTGCTTAGGATTTAATGGGATTTAGATACATTGTTAATATTGTTTTTCCTGGAAAAGGTCAGAAGAAAAACCAGGAACTCTGTTTATTTTAACTTAGCCTACTTAAAATTACTTAACATAACTTAATCTAACTTAATCTAATCTTATATACAATTTGATGACTTAAAAATAATATTTACAATATAGATTTATGTGGATGTGGGATTTCTCGTTTTAATTGAGGATAGTAAGAGATATGGTCAGGTATGTTCTTGAAGGAGAAGGGTGCCATTCGGTTCTGTGTTAAAGGTAAGAATCTTGGAGAATGGTTGGATGTTGGTATATTTGAAATGATTGGGTGCCAGTTCGGTGTTGTCGTACACGACCTCGTTTAGATCGTTAACCAGTCTGCCTGAGGTGAAGAGAGTCCTGATTTGGAGACAATTACGGTAGTGAGTTCCCGTATTGGAGAAGGGTGATGGTAGGTCTGTTATTATCGGGTTGGGATTGTGAGTAAGGTTTTCTATGAAATTTATCGACAGTTCTACGATCCGTCTATCCAGTCGTTCGATCCCTGCGGTGTTGTAAAGGTCGTTGTTACTATGGTATCTATATGAGTTGGTTTTGCGATGTAAGCCAGTGATAAACCGGAAACATTTTCGTTCAACCATTCGTAATTTTTCCATTTGGGAGGGTGAGATTTGGTACCATGTTGGGAATTGATCAATTGACAGCTGGTCTTGCCCAACACAACCGTCAGCCTGTGCGAACTTCACACAGTTCTTAAACTTGAAGTTGGCACTGATCCCATCTGTCAATCAACTGCCTGATTCAAACACAAGAGCAAGTAAAAGATATTGAAAAACCTGCCTTGAATTTTTGATCCAATTTTATCATGTGTATTCCGTGTCAATCGACAAATTTTCATTTCGCAAATTAAATTAACATTTCAATTCACTGCTAACTCTAGACTGTTATTTACTGAGGATCAACGAGCCCGAGTCATTTATAACTCCAACAGGTTATGGGCCCAGGACAGCAGTACAAGGGTTTCGTCGGTCATCATCAAGGAAAGTGAAAGCAAAATTGACCAAAGCCGCCCAGAGCTGGAGAACTGGTAAGGACAACGTGATCCACAAATCGTCAAACATTAACCTTGATTAACACATACGTAAGTCAAGTCAGTCGAATTGCAGCCTCTCAACAAAATGGACTCTGTCAAATCCCAGTTGGAAATGCTAAGCGAAGACAGCCAGGGCAACATCAACTTCATCTCATGGCGATTCAAACTGACCCTAGCACTGATGAATAAGAACCTGTACGAAATCGTAACAGGAGACAAGCTCAGACCGACAGGTACTGCGTCATCTGAAACCATCTCAACTTGGATCAAGAAGGATGTCGAAGTTCAAACGCTGATAGGTCTAAATGTAAGCAGCAAGATCGCAAACAAAATTGCCAACTACAAGACTGCCAAAGCTATGACAGACAAATTAACCAGCTTATACGGCACAAAGACTGATGTAACTTTAGAAATGTCCCGAATCAAATTCTTTGCCTTTGAATACGATGATAGCAAGTCAGTAGTGGAAAACTGTTTGAAGATCTTGGATCTGGCGGAAGAAGTGTCAACCCAAAATGATCCTATGAGAGAAAGTTGGATCATGACAAGGATCATGAGTGTGCTACCGCCAAAGCTAGCGCACTTCAGGACTTCTTGGAACAATGTGACCGGAGCAACCAAGAACCTGGAAACTCTCATCGAACGTCTGAGACTTGAGGACGAGCGACTAAAGGAGACGACAAACCCAGAGGGAAACGCCAACAACGCCCTCCTGGCAAGACGTGAGAAGCCAAGGCAGTCGTCAAAGGGCAACCAGGACAAGACAACGCTCGTATGCTACAAGCGTGGAGAAAAAGGTCACATGATGAAGCAGTGCATAGGCAAACCGTGCGAGAAGTACATTGCCTACTGCAAAAAGAAGTACTCGTGCAACATATGCAAACAGAAAGGACACTTCGTCAAAGAATGCATTTCCAAGAAAAAGTCAAACAGGTCTACAAGCGGAAGGCCACCAAGGGCGTTCCTGACCACAGCTTTTTCAACAGTGGATAGTGACATCTCGAAGGACAGGGCAACTTCGTGGTATCAAGACTGCGGAGCTAGTCAGTACATGGCGTCTCATAGAGAATGGTTTGCACAGCTGATCGAGCTGGACGAACCAATCTCAATAGTGATCGGAGACTCAACCAGGTTGGATGGCGTTGCAGTCGGGAACATTGAGATGGAGGCTTTTGACGGTCGGAAATGGTATCCAGTGGTACTTGAGGATGTTATTTACGTTCCAAAACTCAACTTCAATCTCTTCTCAGTAACTCAGATGCTGGACAAGGGACATCTTCAGAAGGCAAATGGAAAGCAGTCAACGTTTTACAGTCAGGATGGCAGGAAACTTGTGGCAATTGCCAAGCGCAAAGGAAACCTCTACAAAATGATGCTCAGGTTAGAAGAAGATACAAGTCCGATGACAATGTCAATCAAAACTTGGCACGAGAGACTCGCCCATCAAAATGTAAAGTATGTGAGGGATATACTGAATCGCAAGGGAATCAAACACATTGATGACTGGAAGCACTATGTGTGCAAGGGATGCTCACACGGCAAGAATCACCGAGCCCCACACCGAATCAACCCAAAGACAGCCCAGCAACCGCTAGATCTTGTACACATCGACACTGGAGAAATGAACATTCCGTCGTTAGGAGGAGCCAAGTACTGGCTTATGCTCAAGGACGACTTCACCCACTACCGGAGCTGCTATTTCATGAAGACGAAAGGAGAAGCACCTGAGAAGATAGAGAGCTACTTGAGACTCGTGGAAAATCAGCTTGGGAGGAGAGTCAAGTCAAGTGTTTGAGATCTGACAACGGCACGGAACTGAAAAATGCCAAAACCAAACAGATGTTGGACAAGCTGGGAATACTTCACACATTTACGAATGTGCACACGCCAGAACAGAACGGAAGAGTTGAGAGAGAAATGAGGACAATTGTCGAGGCAGTCAGGACAGTAATACATACCGAGAACTTGGACGAAAGACTGTGGGCAGAGGCAATGAACCATGTGATCTTCACGATCAACCAGACGGGAACCAGCGATGTGTCAGGGAAAAGCCCAGCGGAACTCTGTTATGTGCTGATACAAGGACAGAAGAGGGGCAAAATTGACAAAAAGTCAGAAGAAGGAATCTTGGTTGGGTATGATATCGATTCACCCTGCTACGGGGTTTATCTGAAAGATAGGAAAGACATCAGCTCCGACAACGTAATCTTCGACGAGGAGAAAATGATACTGAGACAAGGCACTGAACCTCAGGCACGAGCACCCGAGGACAATCTCGAAAAGAAAGATGAAAGTAACAGCGAGACAGAATATGAACACGCAGAACCACGAAAGTACCGAAGACCCAAGCGACAACGAACAAGAGACAACGCCGCCAGCAGAGCAGCCAGAAGGAAGAACCTTGCGAGATCGTCGGAACCTGCAACCACCGCCAAGGTACAGGGACTACGTTGCCAACATGTCAAACCGAGGCAACAACACAAGAGCAGCCATGATCGGTGAAACAGCAGATATCCCGGTGAGCGAAGCACTCAAGGATGAGAAGTGGCGACGAGCGATGCAGGAGGAGTACGATTCTCTCATGAAAATGAAAACTTGGAGGCTGGTGGACTGTCCCGAAGGAGTGAAGCCGATCACTTGTCGTTGGGTACTTGGAGAGAAGGCAGACGGGAGACTCAAGGCCACACTCGTGGCGAGAGGATTTGAACAGAAAGAGGGGGTGGATTATGGAGAAACCTTCAGTCCAGTAGCCCGCCATGCATCCATTCGCCTGCTTCTAAGTCACGCCGCGTCAGAGAAAATGAAGTTGGTATCATTCGATGTTAAAACGGCATTCCTGTACGGGAACCTGGAACGGAATGTCTACATGAACCAGCCTGAAGGGTTCGACGACGGATCAAGGAAAATCTGCAAGTTGGACAAGAGTCTCTACGGGCTCAAACAGACTCCAGCATGTGGAACGAGAGGGTCACCGCACACCTTGAAAGGAAGATAGGCCTGACAAGTTCATATGGCGACCCGTGTATCTACTACAACGTTTACAGGAGCATTATGCTCTCACTCTTCGTGGATGATGGATTGGTAGCTGGAAAAGATGAAGATCAGATATACAAGCTTCTGAATGAGATAAGCAAGGAATTTGAGATCACATACAGCAAGAAAGTAAAGGACAAGTTGACATACCTGGGCATGGAAATCAAGATTGATCAAGAAGGTATTTTCGTGAACCAGCCCAGCTACACGGAGAAAATACTGAAGAAAATGAAACTCGAACAATGCAACCCAGCGTCCACACCAATTGAGCAAGGGATGATCACTAAGAAGACAGACTTCAAGAACGATGAGCCACCTCCGGCGAACAACAACTATCGGGAGGTGATAGGAAGCATATTGTACCTAGCTACAATCACCAGGTCAGACATCAGCTTCGCCGTGAACTACCTGAGTCGATTTTGCAACAAGCCAATGAGGAGCCATCAGGCGATGGTGAAACGTGTGTTCCAGTACCTGAGAAGGACAACTACAGCCGGAATTCATTTTGGAGGAGACCAGACACTCATGGCCTACACCGACTCAGACTATGGAGGAGACTCGGAGACAGGACAGTCGACAAGTGGAGTGTTAGTGATGAGGGGAGGACTAGTGATCTGGTACTCACAAAAGCAGCATCTGGTAGCGACCTCAACCGCAGAAGCCGAGTACCGAGCAGCAGTGTCATTAATCGACGATCAAGCGAATCGCGCTGGAACTGGGTATCCTGAAAACCGACCAGGCAATTACCTTGCACGTCGACAACATGTCAGCTATACACATGCTGCGGAATGCACAGGAGGGAAAGACAAGCAAGGGAAAGAAGCATATTGAGATACCACGAAAGTACATCCAACAACACGTGGACAAGACCGTGACACTGCGACACGTCGAGAGCAGCAGGCAGATTGCAGACATTCTAACCAAGCCACTGAACAGGAGAGTCTTTGATACGCTGCGACGTAAATTGATCAAGGAGGAGTGTTGAGAATTGATCAATTGACAGCAGGTCTTGCCCAACACAACCGTCAGCCTGTGCGAACTTCACACAGTTCTTGGACTCGAAGTTGGCACTGATCCCATCTGTTAATCAACTGCCTGATTCAAACACAAGAGCAAGTAAAAGATATAGAAAAACGTGCCTTGAATTTTTGATCCAATTTTATCATGTGTATTCCGTGTCAATCGACAAATTTTCATTTCGCAAATTAATTTAACATTTCAATTCACTGCTAACTCTAGACTGTTATTAATTGAGGATCAACGAGCCCGAGTCATTTATAACTCCAACATACCATAATGGGCCGGCGTATGTAAGTGTGGGTCTAATTATCAGTTTGTAGATGAGCTGTTTGATCTTGAGGGAAAGGCCTTTAGGTTTCCACAACACTCGTCTGCAGAGGTTAAGCTGTATTGAGGTTTTATGAAGGGAATTTTTGATGTGGGTTGAGAATGACCAGTCGTTGGAAAGGGTTACTCCCAAATATTTTAGAGTTTTGGAGGGATTTATGAGAGTGTTATTAAGCTTGAGTTTAATTTTGTTGTGGCAACGTTTAGTGTTGTTTGTGCAGTGAGCGTTTTTGACCTTAAACACTGTTTTCTTCTCCAATAGTCTTACTTTTAACACAGAACCGAATAGGGCCCCCCTCCTTCAAGAACATACCTGACCATATCCCTTACTACCCTCAACCAAAACAAGATATCCCACATCCACATAAATATAAATTGTAAACATTATTTTTAAGTCATCAAATTGTCACTATCATTGCAATATCAAATATTTTAAATTGTAAATAGGATTCGATTAAGTTAGATTAAGTTATGTTAAGTAATTATAAGCAGGCTCAGTTAAAATAAACAGACTTCTTGGTTTTTCTTCTGACCCTTTCTAGGAAAAACAAAATGAACAATGTATCTAAATCCCATTAAATCCTAAGCACATGTAAAAAAGAACTGTTTGAAAAATGTTAGCATATAACATGTAAACACTTATTCTGTAACCAATCTATTATAAGTTAACTGTATTGTTATAAATTTTAATTATCGGTCTAATAAATACAGTATATATGTATAAAAAAAATCTCGGGCGGCCAGTACTATAACATTCATTGTCCCTGGAGTAAATACCCCAGGAGAATATCTAAATTGTAAATAGAAGAATAGAGGAATCCTGAAGAATAAAAACCTCTTGGAAATAAAATACGTGAAAAAACTTGTTTCATTTTAACTTGACTGGTGGCTAGAACTGTGGCATCCCCACGAACACATAATTGTTTTCAGTATTCCGTGTCAAGCTACCCCAGCGGAGGCGGTAACTTTGGAAGCCGGAAATAACGGCGTTACACACTACGATCGGTCGCTACTCTTCCCTCAGGTTTTGACGAAGCACGGTGGCGACCGCAACGGTTCTTCTCAGGAGCGGTCTAAAGAAATCCCTCATCCTTTTAAGGACTAGGAGACACGCTATATTGGCGCAAGACTAATGACCTTGCCCGGAAAAAATAAATCATTATGGAAAATTTAACAACATGACTTGCTAAATAAGGCCAAGACCGGTTCCCGGTTGTAGTGCGGATGATGATGAAACACGACAAAGGTAGCTGGTTTGCTATTCGGATGTTGGAAGGTAAAAAACTGATATCGTTCCTCTAACAGTTTTTTAACTGCTCTATCATGATCGACTAATGATCTGATTGTTATGCAAGTCCTAGATCCTTTTGTATTTGTGCTGAAATTCTGGTGACCCAGGACATTTTGCAGGGTTTGAATTATAGCTTTGATGCTGGTCAGGTTTTTGATGTATATTGGCGTGGGTCTTTCGTTTTTCGCGGTTGATTTCGTTGTTGTTTCTACTCTGGCTTGAGCGGGTATTTGATTTGATGAGGGCTTTATTTGTTTGGGAAGTTTGGTGGGTAGTTCGCCTTGGGTGTGACTCGAATTGAGGGGTTAATGGGACGTTTGTTGGACGCTGTTGTTTTTATTTATCTGACCGTTTTCTTCGCGTAAATGTATTGTTAGAGGTTTGGCTATGCCCGCATATCCTCTGAAGAATTTTTAATAGTAGTCGGTCAATCCGAAATTTGTAAGAATTTTGATTTTTCATTTGAAATCTTTCAAGTTGCTTTATTTAATGCATCAAAGATTATTTTAATGTGTTCAACGTGTTCTTTCTCAGATGAAGAAAAATGTAGAACGTCGTCGATATAGACATAAGCGAATTTTTCTATGAATTCGCGAAGTATGTCATCCACATATCTTTGAAATATGGATGGTGCATTTTTAAGTCCGAGCGGCATACGCACAAATTTCTACTTGGCTCCGTTTACACCAAGGGAAACCGTTAGTAATTTATGACAACTAGACAACAACTTCGCAACGAAGACGCAGTATACAACATTCACAAAGAAAACTGGATCATCGGTTCCACAGCTGATGATGAGTGGCCGGCCCCTCGAGGCTGGGGAAAGTTTGAAATTGCTCGGCGTCACGATCTGTGGGAGTGTATCATGGCATAAACACGTATCGGGTATCGCCAGATCAGCCTCAGGAAAACTGAGTTATCTTTTTAGAGCCAAGAAATACTTTACTCCGGCCCAACTTCTTCTCCTATATAAATCTCAAATTAGACCCGCGCTCGAATATTGCTCTCATGTTTGGAGCTCGGCTCCTAAACATACCCTCGACCTACTTGAGAGCGTACAAAGACGAGCGATCCGCCTGATCGGGGACTCGGCGCTGACGTCGGGACTACAGTCGCTATCACATCGAAGACGCGTGGCCGACCTCTGTCTGTTTTACAGATATTATCACGGGTGCTGTTCTTCGGAGATTCTTGGCATTGTTCCACGCAATTCGGTCTATATGCGCTCCACAAGACAATCCGACGGATCGCACCCGTTTGTGGTTCATCTCCCGACAGCGCGAACATCCCTGTATCAGAACTCGTTCCGTTACAGAGCGGGGAAGCTGTGGAACTCCCTTCCCACGCGAGTGTTCCCGGAGCATTACAACTGTTCAAAAAGAACTGCAACAGTTATTTGATGGCATCTCGGGGCGCCCACTCGAGGCTATAGGTTCGCCTCTCCCGAGAGAAGTCTAATAAAAAAAAAATAACTTCGAAAAAATAACACTAACATCAATGATACACAAAATGTTTCCCCTTTAGCCTCGAACAACTAACTGGATACATAGACCCAACTAAATATCCCACAACGCTAACCTATATAAACATTCCCTTCCGTTTTGGCCGAGCACTTAGATTTCTTTTTTATTTTGTTATTTTCTTCCGTTAACCAAATAAATATAAGAACCAACCGTTCCTCATAAATTCTCTAAATCCCCGCCAATTCGCGAATACTTTGCAAGACTTAATAAAGAATAACCCAAAATGCAATGAAACTACAACCGCTCCTTTTCCTGAAACCAGGACTGCACAATGCAGAAAAATGGCACTACAAGGTCGAACTTTCAAACCACTCCTCAGACAAAGAAATCCTTCTGTTAGAATCCCCATTAAATGCAGACTCATACGGGACTGCCAACTTCATCGAAATCAATCTACACGATATCCAATCTCACAACACTGAATAATCTAGCGCTGAAAGTAACAATACCTTAGAAGACCTTCTAAGAACGGAACACCTCAACCAAGAGGAACGAAGGAAACTCGTGAAATTATGTGACATACTTTACAGAGAAGATGACCCATTATCTTTTACAAATAAGATAAAACACTACATTAATATTACCGATAATTTACCCCTTAATACAAAATCCTATAGTATCAATACATACACAAACAGGAAGTCCAAACGCAAATTAACAAAACGTTAGAGCAAGGCATAATTCGCCATAGTTACTCGCCTTGGAGGCCCCCAGTATGGATAGTACCAAAAATTGGATGCTAGTGGCCAACAAAAATTGAGATTAGTGATTGATTATAGGAAAATCAATGACAAAACTATCTCTGACCGGCACCCAACTCCAAACATAAACGAGATTTTAGACAAATTGGGTAGGTGTATATACTAGACAACGCTCGATTTAGCAAGCGGGTTTTATCAAATAGAAATGAACCCAAAGCATATTCAAAAAACCGAGCTCACGGTCGATGGCGGGCATTACGAGTATGTCATAATGCCGTTTTGGCTAAAGAAGGACCCATCAACATTTCAGAAAGTGATGGACAACGTTCTAAAAGATTTGGTGGGAAAGATTTGCCTCGTATATATCGACGACATCATAATATTTTCCACATCTCTACAATAGCATCTGGAGAGCATAACTCCAGGTTTTGAAAAGCTTAGAGAGTCTAATTTCAAAATTCAAATGGAGAAATGTGAGTTTTTAAAAAGGAAATAGCGTTCGTGGGCCGCATCATTAACTCCGAAGGAGTAAAGCCTAATCCATTGAAAATCGAGGCGATTGAAGACCTCCCGATACCCAAAAGGCGAACTCAAATCAAGGCGTTTCTGGGGCTGATCGGATATTATCGCAAATTTATAAAAGACCTAGCCAAACTCACAAAACCACTCACTCACTATCTAAAGGAAGGCGAATCAATTAAATCAGACAAAAACTTCATGGAAGCCTTTGAAACATGCAAAAATCGACTAATCAATGATCCAATTCTTCAACACACTGAATTCACAAAACCGTTTATTCTCACTACATATGCAAGCAATTACACATTAGGGGCAGTCCTATCACAAGGAAAAGTAAAAAGTAATAAACCCATCTGTTTTGCAAGTCGCACACTTTATCAGAGTGAATGTAATTATTCAACAATCGAGAAAGAACTGGTTGCCATGGTATGGGCAACCCAATATTTTCCACCTTACCTATTTGGAAGGAAGATCCAGATAGTTACGGATTACATACCCGTTAAATGGATCATGACCCTTAAAGAACCTAACTCCCAAATTGTAACATGGAGGTTGAAACTAGAAGAATTTGACCATGAAATAGTTTACAAAAAGGGCAAGTCGAACACAAATGCAGATGCGTTGAGCCACATAAAGACTGGAGAACCCCCAGAAACCAAGGAACAAGGATTGTAAACAAGTACAGCACATAGCGCTGATGAAAACCTGAATGATGACATCCACATATCTGAAAAATACCTAACTGAATTTTATATTATATATATTTTATTGTTATTGTTGTTTAAGGTATGTACAAAAGGGGTACTCATAGTTGTACTTATCGTAGTCGACCTGGTCTTCCTCGTTGTGGTGGTGGTGGTGCAGATGTGGAGTCGTCCTTTTCATGGTCTTCATGTAGCAATCCATAAACGTTGTCAACTTCTGTCTCTTCAAAGTGATGTCCTGGTGGTAGTTGGGCCAGTAGCGCCCGCTCTTCTCGTACAAAATCTCGATCAATACGTCTGCATCCCTGATGTGCTCGACCTTCTGGTAAGAAACTAGATCACGTATAAAATGTTCGACTGCTTCTCGTGTTGCCCTCCAAATCGAACTGGACAATTTCAACTGCTGGACTTTAGTTGTAGTAAACTCTGGTCATTCTGGTTACGTTCCAACAACTTGACAAATGCCGTCTCAAACAACTGGTCTTCGTAGTGTCTTTCGATGTTGACCCCGGAAGTAAGTTGATTATTTACTCCGTTTGACCGGATACCACAGGACTTTCTGTTAAATTGATTAAACCACCATCTCGTCCGTTTTCTTAATAATCTTACATTATTACACATATATATACTCATAGTACTCGCTTTTTACAATATAAATCTTTGGCGTTTCTAACAGATACACACACAATACACAAGCAAATAGTGAAGAACACCGACCGAAACACCGAATAAGAAAATGCATCAGAGCCGTATACCATAGCGATAACATAACAATTCCACATCAGTTGAGTGTACTTGAGTTTAGAAATCGAATTCGTACACGCGGCAGTGGCCTGATGCGTTGAGCTTTGGTTCTATCTTTTAGTGATTCTAACCGTGATAGCGTCGGTTCGAATCACACGCTCTTCACCATCGTCGCAAACGCTATAGATCTAGGGTTCTTCATTTTAATTGTGTTATCTTCTCTCGAACATAAAAAAAACTCTGGCCACGTATTCCCTACAAAACCGGCTTATCACAATAACGAAATCTATCTCGAATCAAAAAACAAAAAACAGTAATTAGGTTAACAGACGGCCACTGCAATTTTTTGTTAAGCACGAAATTCAAATCGTTCTGCTCTCCACTAACTGACTAAAACGGTACTCGAGACGAAGGTCAAGACCTCACTCGTTCGCAGTTCCGTTCATCAATGCCGTTGTCTCAGCAAAGAAACTTGACTAGGATCAATTTCGAAACTGATCGAAAATGTCATCGCCGAATAGGGTTGGCTTTATGCACCAACTATTATCTGTCTCCATGTAGCTGATGTAGATAGGAGGTACTTTCTCCCTTTTTTTTGACTGGCACCTGCTGAGTTGTTTCTTGCTGAGATGCTTCCTGCTGTTGGTGTGGTTCCTGCTGTTGATGTGGTTCCTACTGTTGTTGTTGATGTGATTCCTGCTGTTGAGTTTCCTTATCTTGTCATGTTTTCTTTTTCTTTGTGGGTTGCTGTTGTTGTTGCACCATTTTCGTTTTTCGCTCGTCCTGGCTCAGGTTGTTTTTTAGTTTAACAACTTTATCCAGTTATTGTTTTTTAAGACTAATCTCATAGATGAGTCTCTTGAGGACCTCGGTCTGATTGCTGGCGTCTGCATTTGTTTCGCTGACAGCTAGTTCTTTGAATTGGTTTCCAGCCCCTGAGTACTGGGGTCCATGGGTGTTGTCTTCGTCGTCGCTGTTGACAATCAACGTGTCTGTATCCTTATTTTCATTTGTTCTAAGGCGTTTAGTCTTTAGATTTAGATACGTATTTTTATCATCATCATCATTGACACTACAACCGGAAACCGGTCCTGGCCTTATTTAGCAAGTCCTGAGGCTTGTTAAATTTTCCATAATGATTTGTTTTTTCCGGGCAAGGTCATTAGTCTTGCGCTAGAGGCTCCCCGACGGAAAATCGAACCCCGGTCTCCCGCGTGACAGGTATTTTGCCTTCTCCGATTTACCATTTTGGCATCCGTTTGTTTTACGTCCATATTATGGACCGCGTGAGTTATGTTATTCCAAACTTGCACTTAAATGAAATAAAGAAAACACTTTCAAATAAAAATTTATATTTTTATTTAATTTTTTCGAGGATATGAACCGTCTGCTCGTCGGAGAGACGTTTCTTAAACTCAATTTATTTTAACATCAAATCTTATATATATACTTATCTTTCTATATTGCAATATGCTTAATTACCTATTTTCGTGTTTCCACGAATTCTTGTTAATTGCCTTTTAATGAGTTCTTAATAGATTGTATTTCCATCTAGAGAAAATGTATAATTAGGTATTGTCGTAACATATATTGCGATAGACATTACATTGCAATTTGCTTATTTTATATTTTAATGTTTCTATGGAATTTTATTATTTGTTACGTGTAATTATGTTTCCGTCTAGAGGAAATGTGTGATTAGGTTATACATTTCGGTTGATGGGTTTTTTGGTGTCGTCGAAGGATTCTTTGACGTAACACGTGTTCTCACTTTTTTTTATTGTTTTTTTTTTTTTATCTACATCCGTATTATGGAAAGCATTCACTTTTTTTTTGTTTTTTTTTTATTGCGTGAAGGACAAACAGATTGTGGCCTCGCGCACACACTCACAATGTTCACGCACTCACACGTAAACACGGTTAACGTGTTACTCACACACTTTTTGTACTAAACTGTGTTCTTCGTTTTGACTCTCACAACACGTGGCTTCGTTCTCTTTTATTCGATTATATTTATATATATTAACTTTGGTTTGACTGTTTTTATCACTGCAATTTATTTGTACATAAATAGTCCCTATATTTCAGCCACTCGCGATTCATTAAAGCAACTTTTTTCATTTAACTCGATCGCCGAATTGAAAACACGTCCGCAGTCGGTCACTGTGTATTGTTGAGTCGTATTTTATGTGTGTTTCAAGTGTGAAATGTACGTTATTTAAATGAATATGTTTATTTTATGCTTTCTATGTTTGATTTATTATAAGGCTGAAATGGTGTTAATTCCCTGTAATGTAGGTATCTATTATTTAAAGTGTTTAAACGTTTCATATGTTTTATATGTTTATTTATGTGTAATGTTTTCTTGCTGAGACAAAAGCGGTGAGTTATTCCGTAACATGTGTAGGATGAAATAACTTTGCCAACATGCTGCAACTGCGGCAAGAAATGACTTTCAGTCAAACGTTGGTAAACAGGCAACACAAAACTTCATCCAAACAGATTTACATTCGCTGATATGGTTGAAGGGATCCAAACAAAGAATACGAAAACTCTCCCACTGCTGTGGTCCTTCTCTCAGGGAGCGTGTCTGGTCCTGAAAAGGACGAGGGATGTCTTTAGGACAGCTCCTGAGGGGACCCGTTGCGGTCGCCACCGTACTTCCGGGGCCTCCGGGAAGAGTGACAACCGATCGTTTAATATGGGTCCTGGGAATCTGCCAGGCACAATAAAAATGCTTTTTATTTTATGATATTTGTATTTTATTTCCTTTAATTTAATTTATTGGCGTCCTACCACTTCGGACGCCAATTGAGACTGAATCCTCGAATACGAATTTCATCACCCTTATATACAAGATCTTATCGGGATTTTGTATCGCGGATGCATCGAAATGCAAGCAGAATTTCGAAATGTACTTCGACTGGAGTCGTGTACTAGAGAAAAGGAATGTGATATCTATTTTTAGAATATACACATCTGGCAAGAATGGAGATAAAGATAAGGATTTGTAGGAACATGAGTTTGTTTTCATACGAAGATATGAATTGTGGTGTTTTGTTTTTAGGAAGTTCTGGAAATATGAGTATGGAAGATAAACGAATATTTTATTCGTTTATCGGGATTTTGTATTGGATCGGGGTAATGGATTTTGTAAATATAAGTTTGGGTATAAGGATTTGGATATGAATGGGGAAAGAAGATGGTAGGTCTGTTCAGAGCACTACGCCACCGCCACCAAAAACATATTCAAGTCCCCAAACGATCCTCTGTACGGGCCACAGGTGCCTCAAATTCAAGGGGTGCTACTCAAACTTCCACAGGGACAATTCTCAATGTTTGAGAAACTACTACTACTCTCTCCCGCTTGATTGAGGATATTCGACCCCAATATGAAAAACTAACAACCGAGTCTGAGAGGGTTGCACTTCTTTTCATGGCGTATGTAAGACATACGCTTCAAAATGGGTCCCGAAATTAAAGTTATTCTTGTAAATGTCAACTTCTTTGTTTCCTTTCAAAGCCCATGATAGTCTCTGACTTCATAGAGGATAACCCGCTGGACGTGGTTCTTGTAGCCGAACCTAAGTTACATCCATGTCCCATATTCTCAAACTTTTACACGATTCGAAGAGATCGAGCCCTCAGTGGCAGCGCCACAATCCAGTTAATAGCGGACTTTGCCATGAAACTATTAACCTCCTAGATATTCAGTCCATAGAGATATCCGGGGTTGGACTGCATCTGGCTAATAATAGCAGAGTGAATATATACTCCGTATACCACTCGCATAAAACCCATAATGGCCCCATTAATCCCGAAGATATCAGCAAATTAATAAGGTCTTCGAGGCATACGCCCTTTATCATAGGCGGCGATATTAAGTCCAGGCATCCCCACTGGGATAACTCCGTCTCTCGTCCAAATGGGACACAATTTTACCAATGGTATACCGAAAATGTTCATACCCTCAACTTCAAAATAGTCGGACCTATGGTTGGTACGCGAGGTAACTCAATTCTGGACATCTTTTCTGTGTCCAAATACCTACTTCCCCAAATCACTTCACCCCAAGTATTGACGGGTGTATCTGACCACGTTCATTCACAGCTATCGAGCAACGCGGGCTCCTATCAGATACATATCCGATTATGGGCGCACAAATTAGGACAACTTCCATGTCACATTGAACGAAAAACTCCGCCAACTCTCGCTTCCCATTGACAGGAACCTAACCACGGTTGAAATAAATAATGCTGCATTCTAGTTGAAACTTCGGAGACTCATGTCCCTGTTATGTTATTTTAACAATTTAAATATAGTAATATATTTTTTATTGAATCAATATAATTGTATTAAGTGGATTGACTTACTTGTATTGACCGTGGAGCGGTCGTTATTGTTGCTGTTGTCTCTGCTGCTGGCAGGTTGCAGGGGGCGTTGAGCGTTGTGCTCCCCTGTTCAGCTTGTTATCCGTTGTTGATAATTCCTCTGTTTGGTGTTACCGAGAGTTGTTTTTGTTGTACTGAGTTTGAACAGAGCTGATTTAATCGTCTTTCAGCTTGGCAATGTGTGCTGGAGCATGTAAAACTTTGTCGCCCACGTGGAACGTGAATGGGTGGGTCTTACGGTCATAGTCTTACGGTCATAGTACTCTTTCGACTTCCACTTGGAAGTTAACAGGTCACGCCTTGCTATTTCGTACGTATGTTGAAGTTTGTACCTCAATAGCTCCTGGTAACTGTCATGGTTATATACCGGTTCCGGAGGTTGCTTTATGCCCGTCGGTACCACCGGGGTGAACCCAAATAGACAGTCCATTGGCGTAAGTTCAGTACCTTCGTGTACATTGGTGTTGTATACGAATGTTGCCGTCCTCAGGTACTGGTCCCATGATTGGGAATTTCCATCCACAATACTTCGCAGGTAATCTACGAGTGGACGACGGGCTTGTTCTAAGTCTCCATTCGATTGTGGATGGTACGCTGAGGTCTGTAGTTTTTTAATACGGAGCAGTTTCCACACGCTTTTAAACAAACTGCTTAGGAAATTGCTTCCCTGATCGGTGACCAATTGCTTCGGAACACCATACCGAGCAATTATTTGGTCGAAGAAGACTGTGACCACCGTTTCTGCCTCCGCATCTGGGAGAGCGTAGCAATCTATAAACTTCGACAAGTTGTCTTGGAATGTGTGTATATATCAATTGCCGGTTGGAGTTCGATAGAGAGAACCTACTATATCTAAGTATACTTTGTCAAAATGCCTCTTTGCAAAGTAGGTTACTACAATGGGCATACGTATGTTCGGTGAAGATTTCATGGGATGACATGTTTTACATACTTTTATGTATTGTTTAATGTCGCGCATCATGTTCTTCCACCAAAAATTCCTACGTATTTTATTATTCGTTTTACTCACTTCTTGGTGTCCAACCAAAGGAGGATCATGGTATTCCCGAAGTAGGAGCTGGATGTCTTCAGGATTAGTTATCTCCATTCCGTTTTCCGTGCAGGAGAGTTAAGAGAGGGCTTGTCGTCATTTGGACTATCCAGAGTTCCTTCGCTTGCCCTTAGATTTTTAGCTTGGCCGCGTGTTAGTACATTGCACCTTGGTAGTGTGGGAGTGTCATCACAAATTTGCGGAATACGGCTCAAGGTATTGTATTTACCGGGTTTATACTCGATTTGGTAGTCGAACTCCAGTAGCTGGCGATGGAACCTTAGTAAACGTGACGTGGGGTCTTTCATGTTAAATACCCCCTCTAATGGTTTGTGATCCGTGTATATGTTGAATTTTCTCCCTTGTAAATAACAGCGAAAATTCTTAGCCGCCCAAACAATGGCTAGTAACTCTTTCTCGATCGTAGAGTAGTTCTTTTCCACCTTATTCAACGTTCGGCTGGCATACGCGACTAGCTGGTCCTTACCGATTTCGCCTTACGACAGTACGGCACCCAGTGCTCCATTACTAGCATCCGTGGTCAGGCATTATTTAGAAAGTCTCGAGGCTTTACCCCATTAATTTAATACTCCACATTAATTATTGATTGTACAAGTACGTTTAATCCTTTTATATGGTCTAGAATTAAATACGAGCTGAGGCACGAACCTGCATCGTGTTAATTTCGAAAGGTCGGTTAGGTAGGGCTTCTTTTCGGAGTAGTAGCGAGATGGCGAGGGATGGAGGGAGAGAGAGTGGAGGACGTATTTGAGTTGTTGAATTTTTTTTGTTTAAGCTAGGATAAGTGTTTTTTAAATAATAGTAAATAAAAGTTGAAGTCGTCCACGAAGGTCTGCCATTCAGTTTAGCTTTTTGTTTCTGTTAATTGGAAATATTGTGAGACAGTGGTGAACCTTTGAAGCTACTGGTTGCGGTAAAGTTTGATGTCCGGGGTGACTTTGCTGACCCTGCTTTTGTTGCGTGGAACTAGAGGAAACCCCGTATTCTTGGAACCCAGCGGTGGGTCATAGTTGGGAATATCTGGTAAGCCCACTTAAAAGGTTTTGTGTAGTTTCTTGCTGCAGCGGAATAGAGGTAACTGGTTCGGTGCGACACAGTTGTTCCCCATATTGCTTACCGCTGCTGCGGTACCTAGAGGTTCCGGAACCGAACTGAGAATTCCCTGAAGGTTGAACCGCAAAGGATACCTTGACACTGATTACAAGTTTGGCCAATATATAACCACTCGGCAAATTGACAACTTAAAAATTTAATACATAAAGATATAATGCATAACGACACGTCTACGAGAAGAAAGAAATAGATTACCTGATTCAAATCTGTAACCAATACGGTAACAGTTGGCGCTGCGAACAGTATATATATATAGATTACGACAATTTGGCGCTACGGACCTACTACCGCACGTCTACATCACAACTAATTACGAACTACAGCAATTATATAGCAAATTGGGACTACGAACAAGGATAATTTTATATAACAATCTGGCACTGCGGAAAGAATAATTATATATAACATCCGTAAGGTGGTTTCCTGTTGTAGCCCCTGGTCGGCCGAAGATTGGAGGTTCGAGTCCTATTGTGCCGTCGGGCTTGGTTAAGCCCGTGTGTAGGTTAGCCGGCTGGTTTTGATTTTCTCCTAATAATTTAGTTGCTGAGTGAAACACTGGTTGTAATTTTTGAATCGCGGTGCGACCATTTATTTAATTCTCTCTATTTAAAGTCCAAGTTAAATCTCAACAGACTACCGTAGTTATGCTGGTGGATTCTAACTCTAACTGGACTTTGCTTCCAACGGAACTCCCTATTTATATCCAAAATCTTAACCAAAATGCTTATACCCGCCCATGGTTCATTGCTTACTTCCAGACAGCCACCCGATGCTAGTCCCAGTGGAATGCCATGCCAACGACGCTGGGAACCGCCACGTCGCAATTTTGCCGCCAGTCACCCTAAAGCGGCAAGCTTACACCTACCCTGGCTGTAGTTCCACCCCAAGGTCATGGGAAAATCTCGATGCAAATAGTATGCATGTGCCTGGGTGGAATTACCTTGAAGGTGATGGGGTCTTAGGTGATCATCAAGGTTATTAGAGTTTTAGGAGTTGCGTAGCTGCAATTTGCATGTTAGAACATGGGTATGGGCATGGCTGGGACGTGGGAATTGCAGAATTGCAATTTTAGGTATGAGAATGTGAAATGCATGCATCTCGAGGTGATGCGAAGTTGATTTGCCTATGGCAATGAGGATCCTCTGGTATGTCTCCTTGGACGTTGCGTATTCTTCCCCTTGATTTAATATAAGTAAATAATCGCCCTTCCAATAAGGTGACGGATCAATTAGTAATGAAAAACAAGTAACTCAACTGATTAATCGTCTAATACACCAACTTTACACCTGACTAAGGTACAAACGTATTATATTTATTTGTTTAATTATGTATTTACACAAATCAGTACTTATTTGTTTATATATATATTTATTTATTTGTTCCCTTTTTGTTTCCAGTAAATTGAAGGGTTTTTTTGTAACTTCCTTCAAATCATTGTTTGCTTCTTCCATATAAATATTTTTAATCCCAACGCTATTATCCAGCTGAAAGTTATTAAATAAACATCAAATGGCTGGATGTAAATTGTGCGGCAAGCATATTGTATATTTTAATAAGGAATAAACAATTATCTATCTATCTCTCCACAATAAAACAATTTTCTATTCGCTCTGACAGAGAACTAAAACGAAAGCTGATCGATATAAAATAATTTTTGAATCTGTATTTAAATTGTGTGGCAAGCATATTATATATTTTAATACGAAATAAAGAATTATCTATCTCTCCACAATAAAAAGAAATGCTATTCACTGACGGAGAACGAAAACGAAACCATCAATTATCCATTCTTATCGTTTAACAGGCTGTCGATACGACTCTTGGATGTTCAGTCATTGCATACCCGTCTCCTCAATGAGTTCCACGTCATGTTTGATCCTTGTTTCCTTCGAATTAACGCAGTCCCCTACCTGATCGATTTCATTTTCCAGTCGTTTCTTCTGTTCGTGCTCCGATGACTTATCCAATTCAATTCCAATGAGGTGCTGAGCTACGTGTTATTGAAAATGCATCTTTTTAGTGAAATGAAGCATTTTTTGCAACTGAATTTATTTTCGCCATTATGGATTCGAAGAAGGGTATGAGAATATCCAAAGCTCTTGTCACAAGTCGGGCATTTGTAAGGTTTTTCACCAGTATGTACTCTCACATGGCGCTGTAATGCCGAACGAGTCACAATCGCTTTGTCGCAATTATCACAACTGAAAGGTCGCACATTGTTGTGGCGTCTCATATGAACAATAAGTGCATTTTTAGTCGTAAAATAGCGATTACATATGGCACAAATCTTTAATGATACTCCTGTCGATTGCTTCGGGATTTCGCCATTTTTGGCTTTAGAAACGGTACCATATTCTTCGTTAATGCAGGGGGTGCTCCCAATGTGGAAATTATCGCCGATTAAATCATCCTCTACAATCTCATGTTTGATGTTAAGTTCATTTGAGTTCGTGTTTTCCTGTATTTGGAAGATTTCTTTATCCAGCGATTTCGTTTGTGTGTGTTCCCATGAGTTATTCACTTCACCTCGATTTAGACGACGGTTTCCGTTTTTTTGAAAAACCTTCTCTCTCCTGAATTCTTTGTAAGTGGATTTATTATGGGTTCGAAGATGCCACTTAAGCCTTTGAGAATATCCGAAGGTCTTGTCACAAGTCGGACATTTGAAGCGTTTTGCACCCAGGTGCTTGCTCTCGTGCCTCCGTCTGTAGTCGATCCGAGAGAACCGAAGCTCACAGTATTGACATTTGTAAGGCTTTTCACCAGTATGTATTCTCACATGGATCCGTAATTCCCCACTACTCACAAAGGTTTTATCACAATGATCGCAACTGAAAGGTCGTTCATTGTTGTGGCGTCTCATATGTTCATCGAGTGCACTTTGTTTCCTAAAATCGTGATTACATATCTCACAAATCTTTAATGATATCCCCGTCGATTGCTTCGGGATTTCGTCATTGGTGGCTTCAGAAACGGGAGCATATTCTTCGTCAATACAGAGGGTGCCCCCGATGTGGAAATTATCGCCGATTAAATTACCCTCTACAATTTCATGTTTGATGTTAATTTCGTTTGAGTTCGTGTTTTCCTGTATTTGGAAGATTTCTTTATCCAGCGATTTCGTTTGCGCGTGTTCCGATGAGTTATTCACTTCAACTTGATTTAGATGACGGTTTGCGTGTTTTTGAAAAACCTTCTCTCTCCTGAATTCTTTATAAGTGGATTTATTATGGGTTCGAAGATGCCACTTAAGGCTTTGAGAATATCCGAAGCTCTTGTCACAAGTCGGACATTTGAAGCGTTTTGCACCCAGGTGCTTACTCTCGTGACTCCGTCTGTAGTCGGTCCGAGAGAACCGAAGTTCACAGTATTGACATTTGTAAGGCTTTTCACCAGTATGTATTCTCACATGGATCCGTAATTCCCCACTACTCACAAAGGTTTTATCACAATGATCGCAACTGAAAGGTCGTTCATTGTTGTGGCGTCTCATATGTTCATCGAGTGCACTTTGTTTCCTAAAATCGTGATTACATATCTCACAAATCTTTAATGATATTCCCGTCGATTGCTTCGGGATTTCGACATTTGTGGCTTCAGAAACGGGACCATTTTCCGCGTCAATGCAGGGTGTGCTCCTAATGTCGGAATTATCGCCGATTAAATCATCCTCTACAACTTCATGTTTGATGTTAATTTCGTTTGAGTTCGTGTTTTCCTGTATTTCGAAGATTTCTTTATCCAGCGATTTCGTTTGCGTGTGTTCCGATGAGTAAATCGCTTCAACTTGATTTAGATGACGGTTTGCGTGTTCTTGAAAAACCTTCTCTCCCCTGAATTCTTTGTAAGTGGATTTATTATGGGTTCGAAGATGCCTCTTCAGGCTTTCAGAATATCCAAAGTTCTTGTCACAAGTCGGGCATTTGAAGGGTTTTTCACCCGTGTGGTCGCTCTCGTGGTTCCGTTTGATCATTGTAGTAGAGAACCGAAGATCACAGTATTGACATTTGCATGGCTTTTCATCAGTATGTACTCTCACATGGCGCTGTAATGCCGAACGAGTCACAAACGCTTTGTCACAATAATCACAACTGAAAGGTCGCACATTGTTGTGGCGTCTCATATGAACATCAAGTGCACTTTGATGCTTAAAACCGTGGTTACATATCTCACAAATCTTTAATGAGACTCCCGTCGATTGCTTCGGTCGGACTCTAGGGTGCTTCAGGGGTCTTTTATTATCAGACGTGAAGCTTGATTCTTCACTTAATATTTTTTGCCGACCTCTCGATCGCTTTGGCATTTTATAATTTATGTTCTCTCTCGATTTATTATTTAGTTCCGTAGTGTTACTATGGACATAGGAATCTGCACGGTTTTGCACAGTAGGTTTGGATTCAATACCAGCATTATCTTCTAAGTTAAGACAGGGTGTGTTCTCACAACCATCATCAACTGTAGTGTTGTCCACAACTTCATCCTTAATGCAGATGCCAAGAATTGGCTTTACTGTGGGTGAACTCGTTTTCCATAAGTCTTTTATTTGAAACTCTTGGTGATTTGTATTTAACAGTGCTTTGATTATCGATTCCGATTGCTCATAGTTTCGATGGAATTTGGAGGCAACGTTAAGGTCGTCGAGGCATTGGAAACAAATGCTTTTTGGTTGATTTGTATCTCTTTTAATCAAAATATCCGAGTATTTCATTATTTTATCAGCAATCACGATTGAATCGCTACCTTTTCCGAAAATACAACGATTTTCGACTTTTTGTAAACAAACTATACATACACTTTCCCACTCAATTAAACGTGACATGTTTTAAAGGATGTTTTGCTTTTAAGTAATAACTCACAACAATTCTATTTACTTTCTGTGAGATTTTGTTCGTTTATTTGACATACGGATTGAAGTGAATTTTTATTGACGTTTTGCAAGAGAGGAGTTTTTCGATTTGTGTACAGAAATAAAGGGTTTTTCCTCTTTTATTAAGGGGGGAACCTCATGTAAATAGCCAGTTTTTCAGCAATTTTGTTTGAAAAATGTAATGCGTAGATTAATTTGAAATTTAAGGCAGAAGACTGATCGTTAATAATAAAACGGTGCAATGCCGGCTTGAAAACAGCGTCTTGAAAATGTGCCATGTAGCATACAAGTCGCAAAAATGATCTGAAACAAAAAATACAAAATGGGTTCTTTAGTTTATGCAAAAACGCTCACCATGACGTTCCCCTTTTATTAAAATTTGCAAATTAGCAAAAATGGCGAAGTTTTGAAAAAAAGGATTTTCTTTTATAAACAATTTTAATAACAATGTTTTAAATAAAAAAATAAAAATTCGGAGCATGGTGATGACAAATATCTATAGAATTTCTATACCAAACTTTGTAAAGATCTAATGATTCGTTTTTGAGCTACATTGCACGGCGAGGAAAATTTTGCGTTTCGAGGAAAATGCGTTTAAAGTTTGAGTAATAGAAAAATCGTGAAAAAAATCGTAATTCGTTCTAACTTACCGAAGTTTTCTGCTAATCTGCGATTCCAGGGCCATAGAGTAGACCTTCGTCTTCTTCAAACTGATCTGGTCTGAACCGAAAGGCCGAGCGTCCGACGAGCGCTCGACTATTTGAGTGCTGCGCCCAATTAGACTGTTTACTTTCTTTTAAAAATAAAGTACAATGAGGTCTCGGATCACTTTCTAACTTTTTTTCTCGTATTCTTGAAGAAATTTCCTATCAATTTAGGCAAAAACAAAAAATGGCTAAAAAATGTCATTTTTCGTGAGGTTCCCCCATTTATCCTTGGATGTAGTTAATATTCTAGATTAATACGCATTAATGTTAGATGTGTTTTCTAGCTGAATCTTATAATAGATTTTATACTATATATTTGATTTTCTAAGTCGAGAGTGAGTTACATGACTAACTATCGGCACAGCAAATATTCTTCTATACTTTTAATTAGATATATTTATGGTGTTGCGTGCGGACATTGGGATTTGACGGCGTGGAGAGACACAACTTTTAATCCAGCATCCAAAATAAGAAGGAGATATCCGCGATATAGCAGTCATCTGAACAACAGGAAATACTGTGAAGAACAGTACGGAAAGAAGTTGAAAGTATATTCATATACCATAGTAATTAACATAACAATCCCACATCAGTTGAGTGCATTTGAAAATAGCGATAAAATTCGTTCACACGGCAGTTTTCAAATGTGCATGTTTTGGTTTGAATCGCACGCTCTTCACTACCGTCGCATAACACTATAAATTCCCTT
The DNA here is from genome assembly GCA_963931805.1 of Microdon myrmicae. Taxonomy (NCBI): domain Eukaryota; kingdom Metazoa; phylum Arthropoda; class Insecta; order Diptera; family Syrphidae; genus Microdon; species Microdon myrmicae. The sequence continues at coordinate 11,420,898 of OZ007502.1, forward strand.
ATATAAAAAAGATCGCACCAACCCGGAATATATTTTACCAATGCTTGTTGAGGTGCTGGTATAAATGATGATGGAGACTTTATTAATTTAATACAAAATATAAAAGGCTTTATTGCCTATAAGTATACAGACTAAACAAATGAGCGGGATGTTCATAGCGCATGTTTTTTTTTTTTTACTGCATTTATTAGACCCAAAATTAAGCGTTACAATTAATAATACAGCTAACTTATCATAGATTGGTTACATAATAAGTGTTTATATGTTATTTGTTAACATTTTTCATACAATTCTTTTTTACATGTGCTTAGGATTTAATGGGATTTGGATACATTGTTAATATTGTTTTTCCTGGAAAAGGTCGGAAGAAAAACCAGGAACTCTGTTTATTTTAACTTAGCCTACTTAAAATTAGTTAACATAACTTAATCTAACTTAATCTAATCTTATATACAATTTGATGACTTAAAAATAATATTTACAGTATAGATTTATGTGGATGTGGGATTTCTCGTTTTAATTGAGGGTAGTAAGAGATATGGTCAGGTATGTTCTTGAAGGAGAAGGGTGCCATTCGGTTCTGTGTTAAAGGTAAGAATCTTGGAGAATGGTTGGATGTTGCTATATTTGAAATGATTGGATGCCAGTTCGGTGTTGTCGTACACGACCTCGTTTAGATCGTTAACCAGTCTGCCTGAGGTGAAAAGAGTCCTGATTTGGAGACAATTACGGTAGTGAGCTCCCGTATTGGAGGAGGGTGATGGTAGGTCTGTTATTATCGGGTTGGGATTGTTAGTAAGGTTTTCTATGAAATTTATCGACAGTTCTAGGATCCGTCTATCCAGTCGTTCGATGCCTGCGGTGTTGTAAAAGTCGTTGTTACTATGGTATCTATATGAGTTGGTTTTGCGGTGTAAGCCAATGATAAACCGGAAACATTTTCGTTCAACCATTCGTAATTTCTCCATTTGGGAGGGTGAGATGTGGTACCACAATGGGCAGGCGTATGTAAGTGTGGGTCTAATTATCTGTTTGTAGATGAGCTGTTTGTTCTTGAGGGAGAAGCCTTTAGGTTTCCACAACACTCGTCTGAAGGGAATTTTTGATGTGGGTTGAGAATGGCCAGTCGTTGGAAAGGGTTACTCCCAAATATTTTAGAGTTTTGGAGGGATTTATGAGAGTGTTATTAAGCTTGAGTTTAATTTCGTTGTGGCAACGTTTAGTGTTGTTTGTGCAGTGAGCGTTTTTGCCCTTAAACACTTTTTTCTTCTCCAATAGTCTTACTTTTAACACAGAACCGAATAGGGCCCCCCTCCACCAAGAACATACCTGACCATATCCCTTATTACCCTCAACCAAAACAAGATATCCCACATCCACATTGTTGCGGAACAAGAAGCAACAAAACCGAAAGTAAACACAAGACATTTTGGATGCTGGGAAAGTCAGTCATAACTTCCACCAATAAATTCGGATGTAAATCATGCCAATGATTTAGAGACCAAATGACTGCATCGGACCTAGAAGTAAGCAAGGGAACGCCAACTTCAACAAGCTTGAGTGTTCACGTCGGTTATAAAATCAAAACAGATCCGAAGTGTGCTTTTAGGAGGCTACAGAAGTATTGAAACCAACGCCAAGGTAAACACTGCCAGCTGTTGAAGCTTTTGTGGATAACCAGTACCGGTAGCGGACGATGACCCACTACGACAACGAAAATCCAACTCACAACGGAGGATGGCTGTTGCTGTTTTTGCGGTTGTATTTGCGGCGAGTTCGGTTGTTTTTAAAGAGACGGAGAATTAAAATAGCGAGACAGATCGGTTTTTGATTTCGCTGTTCAATATTAAGAACGATTGAATTTTTCCTCTTGTACAAAAAAAAAGGTGATAAATTTTCCAAGATAAAAATTAAATTTGAATTGAGATTAATACTTTGTCTTTTCCTGTTTTTGTTGTTGTTGCTGGATTGAAATACAACACACATAAACATAAATTGTAAATACTATTTTTGTCATCAAATTGTCACTATCATTGCAATATCAAATATTGTAAATTGTAAATAGGATTAGATTAAGTTAGATAAAGTTATGTTAAGTAATTATAAGTAGGCTACGTTAAAATAAACAGACTTCCTGGTTTTTCTTCTGACTTTTTCCAGGAAAAACAAAACGAACAATGTATCTAAATCCCATTGATAATCCGTGGTCGTTCTTTCCTCGACCAGGACAGCCAAATTTTATTTAATCAAAAAAGGGTTTCCATTTACTCGACCAGGACAGCCAAATTAATCCAAAAAGAGGTTTTGTTGCAGCTATTCTTATATATATGTTTATTTACACTTCGTACCAATCTTTACAAACTTTAAATTCACTTGATTTAAATACATTTTCAAAACTTTACATTCATTTAGTTTAATTTGCCACTTCAACGGCCACTTTGCTTAACCCTTCAAAAAGAACAACAAAATCTGATTTAATTGCACCAAAGCACAACGAAGAAAGGAAAAGAATTGTCTCCATGCGCTCGTTAATATACCTCGTAATCCATATTTCCCCGTTACTGTCATCCGATCAAAAGCCCCGTGCTATCGAACAGCAGATCATCGTGAGAAACGGTTGTATCGTACGAGTGCCTTTTTCCGTTGCAGTGTCGATATTATTTATTGAGCTAAGAAACGGAGTATACCCTTCGGCGATGGAGTTGTCGTTGAATTTTTGTCGCTTCGATGGTGGGTAACTTGACTTATTTAAAACTGTAGTGAATCGGTTCTACTTTAGTGGCATCCCTGAGAGATCGATTCGTTCCTTGTTTTTAAATGTTGCTGCTTGTGCTGCAACACCCATTAAATCCTAAGCACATGTAAAAAAGAACTGTTTGAAAAATGTTAGCAACTAACATGTAAACACTTATTCTGTAACCAATCTATTATAAGTTAACTGTATTGTTGTAAATTTTAATTATATTATTATTAATTGAAAAATATCTCGGGCGGCCAGTACTATAACATTCATTGTCCCTGGAGGAAATACCCCAGGAGAATATCTAAATTGTAAATAGAAGAATAGAGGAATCCTGAAAAATAAAAACCTCTTGGAAATAAAATACGTGAAAAAACTTGTTTCATTTTAACTTGACTGGTGGCTAGAACTGTGGCATCCCCACGAACACACAATTGTTTTCAGCATTCCGTGTCAAGCTACCCCAGCGGAGGCGGTAACTTTGGAAGCCGGAAATAACGGCGTTACACACTACGATCGGTCGCTACTCTTCCCTCAGGTTTTGACGAAGCACGGTGGCGACCGCAACGGGCCTTCTCAGGAGCGGTCTAAAGAAATCCCTCATCCTTTTAAGGACTAGGAGACACGCTACCTAAGAAAACGGCTAACTAAACACGACAAAGGTAGCTGGTTTGCTATTTGGATGTTGGAAGGTGAAGAACTGATATTGTTCCTCTAACAGTTTTTTAACTGCTCTATCATGATCGACTAATGATCTAGTCCTAGAGCCTTTTGTATTTGTACTGAAATTCTGGTGACCCAGGACATTTTGCAGGGTTTGAATTATAGCTTTGATGCTGGTCAGGATTTTGATGTATATTGGTGTGGGTCTTTCATTTTTCGCGGTTGATTTCGTTGTTGTTTCTACTCTGGCTTGAGCGGGTATTTGATTTGAAGAGGGCTTTATTTGTTTGGGAAGTTTGGTCGGTAGTTCGCCTTGGGTGTGACTCGAATTGAGGGGTTGATGGGACGTTTGTTGGACGCTGTTGTTTTTATTTATCTGACCGTTTTCTTCGCGTAAATGTATTGTTAGAGGTTTGGCTATGCCGCATATCCTCTGAGGAATTTTCTATAGTAGCTGGTCAATCCGAGAAATCCCCTCAGTTATTTGAAGTGCCGCCTGCTCGATCTGGGTGAAGAATTCCTGTACCGCCGATTCGGTTCTACCGATGATGTTGTAGGGGTTCCGCCAAACCCTACGGTCTACTTACCTTTAAAAAAACCCCATAACTACTGCCCAATTCCCTTAAGTTTGCTAATGCAACAGTATTAGTACCTGTAAATGCTTCACGCATTATATAGATCACCATCTATAATCTTAAAATCCCTATAAAGAAAACTTACCTATTCATGCATCCCTTCGCATACAATTTCTGTAAGATTTCTTTCTTTGCTTATCTGGTATTCTAAACCAATTTGGTACCAGACAAATTCCTGTAAACAAAATAATTCGGATTGCATTCATTGTAACCGTCATGACAGGGTCTATAAATATTGCGCCGTCTATTTTCCCAGCCGCGTCATGTACCTTTTCATACACATTGCCTGGCAACCTTTTTGGTTTGTCTTATCAATAAACAACCCAAGCAGCTGCATATAATTAGCGCAATGGACGTCGAAACCAAATTCTCCAGCATTTCCTAATGCAAATATGAACCCGGTTTCTACTGCAGCCAGACGTGCCATAAACAACCAATTTGCTTGCACCTTTTTCTCCCAACGTCGAAAATAGCGACGAGGTATCGTGTAAACAATGACCCGCATTACCAACGGCGCATTTGGTCATTTTTCCCTATTGTCCTTGCCGCCTGTCTGCTTTCGAACACGTGCAACAACATTGAATCTGTTCGATCGCGCACATATACCACTGCACCAAAAAGATCGCATTTTCTTAGTGGTCACACCCTTAAGAGGAAAGTTTTTCCCTCTCTTCCTTTTTTTCTTAGCGAAATCATCTCTGCATAAGATGACGATCGTTGAGTCAAATCCATCCTCTGACCGCAATGGTCATGTGATCTCCCGTCCTCGTTTTGCGCTCGGGGACGCAAAAATACTAAGTCGAGTGGAGTAAGCGCGCGGATTTAATTTGAAAGTAATTTTAGTTCTGGTGCGTCCGTTTTATAATAATATGTTCGTGCTTACGTCATCACCAGTGTAACTAAAATCAGTTTTTGTAATCATAAATACCGAAAAATAAGTCGTGAATAAAAGTAATCATTTAATTAACAAACTAACTCGAGTGTTTTTCATTTAATTGTCTTGTGGCGGAGTTTAACTCCTTGTGTTGGTAAACAGATTGCGGTGAATTCAATTTCTTTTGGTACACGAGGAACATATATATGATGGAGGAGGAAGTTAACCAGTGCCAATGTAGCAATACTTCCTCCCCACAAGACCAACGGGAAAGAGACCGGCCGGACGCCCACGGTGGAGATGGGAGGACAGTGTTAGATTGGACCTCGAGGAGATCGGATCGGACGGTCGAATGTGGAAGGAGAGCGCAGAGGACAAGGGCCGATGGCGGAGTCGAGTCGGTGAGGTCATGAACTTCCGGGTTCCTACAGGCCAATAAATAATATTAATATTGTGTATAATTTGTATTAATCCTAAGCTGGTTTCGGTGTATACCTATCCCTGCCTGTAGGAGTGTCGTCGTTGTCGTTGTTGTAATTACTAATGTCCAGTTTATCTACGAATTTTGCAAGTCTTTTTATGTTCGACGGATGTATATTTTCTAATTTGAGTTTTCGGTATTTCGGTTCGTCCTTATGTCTTAATGCCTTATAATTCTTAACGTAACCTTCTTCTTGATTTTGTTCGTAAACTCCGATTTCCATTTCGTTTATTAATAACCTTTTCTTCATTTTTCTTCAATAGGTTTTCTATTTGTTTTTTATCAACTTTTCCTTCGACTACATCTATAGGTTTCGCTTTTATAACTGAATGAGTAGATTTATTATGCCATTCTACGCATTTAAAGATCCTTTCTTGTATTGGTACTTGAGATTTCTCGCTTTCTAAGACTCTAAGTTTTTCTCCTATAGTATTTTGAAATCTTTCTATATCTCCGTTACCTGTATGACTATTAGGTTTCATAAAGTGAGTTTTTACGCTTTCTTTTATATTTACGGAATTAAATTCATTATCTGCAACGATTAAATTAGATTTTCCTTTGATGGAATAATATAACCGTAATTTGTCAACGATTGTTACACTATTCCTATCTTCTAAATAAAGAACAACAGCATGTTTCGAGAACTTATCGATAAAGGATAAAAAGTTTTGTTTCTTATATATATATATATATATATATATATATATATATATATATATATAGATGGATTGTTTGGTTTATATCGTTTGGAGTCTCCGTTATATTGAACTTTGACTGCTCTGTTACATGTGTGGCAATTATTAATGTTCTTTTGAATATACGTTTTTAAATTTTCGTAGTAAATATATTTTTTCAATCCTTCATAATTTTGAATTATTCCTGCATGTCCCGTTTCATTTCTATGATATTTTGCTATGTATCTGTATGCTTCTTCTTCATTTGCCATATCCTTCGCATGGTAGGTACATTTGTAAAATGTCAAACTTGTGTTAAATAATTCTATCAGCATTTGCTGCACTTTGTTGTATTCGCAATAAGGGAATTCAGAAAAGATTCCTATTTTCCCTGAATTTAAAAATCTTTGGAATATGTCAGTCATGAAGTTATTTTCAATGTCGTCTGTGCTAATGTAGATCTTTCGTTTGTTATTAATCACTTCGATTTCCGTTGTTTTATTATATTGTAGCGAGCTTATCTGTACGACATAACACACACTCCCATCCACACAGAGAACTTTACTTTACTTGCAATCACACGACTTCTACACAGAGCAGCAGCCCACTGGCCTGCTCTGACATTCTCTCGATCGCTCTCTCGCTCGCTCTTCGCTCAGTCGTCTCAAAGTTGATCGTAACTAAAGTTACTGGGAAGGGAGTGGATGTGGCGTTTCTAGCAGATACACACACGACTAGTAAAGAACAACACCACCGAAAGCATATCCATTAAAACCGTATGCCATAGCAATAATATACCATTACCACATTAGTCGAGTGTAATTGAGTTTAGAAATCAAATTCACATAGCGGCAGTGGCCTGATGGGTAAGAGCTTTGGTTCTTTTAGTGATTCTAACCGTGATAGCGTCGGTTCGAATCACTCGCTCTTCACTATCGTCGCAAACGCTATAACTTTATTAGTCCGTTAATAACAACCGTTACTTTTAACGTACACATAACGATTTCTTGACTTATCGCTTCCGTACTTATCGCGTCTTTGTCTGCTTACTTCTTACTTACTTATCTCCCTGATCTGTGTGTGACGTATTTATACCGTTTCCTCATTCTGATTCGGCGTTTCGTTCCGTCCGTTCCATAGCCTCGAATTTTCTACTGCCCATCGTCTCCAGTTTTCCCGTACTTTCTAGAATATTCTAGTACTTTGTTTTGGACTTTCTAGAATATTCTAGTACTGATTGCCATATGCGTCACAATATGTTATAATTATTTGTGTGGAGAATCTATTAACAGTTGTCTCTAATATAGGAAAATGATCGTTTTGTTCTTCCTGTTCTGAATGTATTGTCGCATTTGTACTCATGTTATCATTGTTAGCTTCTACATTTATAATATGTATTTCTACGGTATCGGCATTTATTCTGGACATGAAATCTGCTACCTTGTTTTCTGATCCTTTAATACAATTAATGTTGATGTCATATTCTCCAAGTTTAAGTAACCAACGTTGTAACCTGTGATTAATGTCCTTTCCTTTGTGTTTGCTTTGTAACCATTTAAGAGGCTGGTGATCGGTTAGAAGATCAAAGTTTCTACCATAAATGTATGGACGAAAGTAATTGACTGCCCAGACGATAGCGAGCAGTAGTAGAGTATTTGCTCTCGTGGTAATTTAGGGTTCTGCTGGCAAAACTTAATGGGTGATCGTCCTGTGTAAGGACTGCGCCTAGAGCAAAATCGCTAGAGTCTGTTATAAGTTTGAATCTCTTATTTAAGTCCGGGTATTTGAGTATTGGTGTATTAGTGAGCAATTTTTTAACTTTTTGGAAGGAATCTATATATATTGTGGATCATGTTTATTTACCTTAGTGTTCTTATTTAGGTATTTAGTCATTCCGTGGGCTACTTTTGCATAGTCCTTGATAAATTTTCTGTAATATCCGGTCATTCCTAGGAAAGACTTTATTTGTTTTTGGGTTTCAGGTATTTTGAGCTTTTGAATGTTTTCTATTTTACTCATATTCGGCCTAATGACATCTGTTGTAAGGATATGTCCTAAGTACTCTGTAGTTTTGGTAAAGAAATTACATTTATCTATTTGGATCTTTAAGTTATTTTTTCTAAGCTTATTAAAGATTTTTTTGGATATTATCAGTGTATTCTTCTATTGAAGTACTGAAAATTAAAATATCATCTAAATATACAACACAGATTCGATTTATGTACTCTCTAAGAACTGAATTGATTAATCTTTGAAATGTTGCTGGAGCGTTCTTTAATCCGAATGGCATTCTAACGAACTCATAATGTCCTAATGGGGTAGAAAACGCTGTCTTTTTCCTATCATCTTTCTTTACTAGAACTTGATGGAAGCCCTTGGCGAAGTCCAAAGTCGTGAAGTACTGTGCTCTTCGAACGATCCATAACAGCGAATTGTATGGAGAATTGCTCTCCTTGATAATGCCTTGTGTTAGCATTTCTTTTATTTGTTTATTAATTTCCTCTTCATGAATCTGAGGGTACCTATATATTTTGGAAAATATAGGTTTTTCCGTTGTAGTTATGACCTCATATTGTATTTCATGAGTATGTGTTAATTTTTGTCCCTCACGAAAGAGCAAATCTCTATTTTTGTTGATTAGTTTCCTAAGCATGCCTTTTTCCTCTGGGTTCATATCTTCCCGTTCTAATTTTCTTAATGTATCCTCGTTAAGTTTTGATTCTTCTAATGAGTATATTTCCGCGTATCTAAATGGACAGGAACTTAGGAATTTTGTTCTAATGCCATTAATTTCAATGTATTCTTCGTTTTGATTGATAACAGCTCGCAAAGGTTTAAGGAGATTTTGTCCAAGAAGACCATCAAATTGTTTGTTATGAAAAGAAGTTAATTTCCTACTCATGTGATTCTCTTCATTGAATTCTCTTGGTAATGGTGTTATTATTTCCGTGTCTATTAAAGTTTGTCCGCTAAGTGTACTAAAAGGGATAGCGTTTTAAAATTTTATACGTTTAAATTGAGCTAGTGTATCTGAATTCAATAGCGTGGTTGTGGATCCTGTGTCGATAAGGCATATAATTTTGTCATTATTTCATCTAAATTTCTGTTCCGAATATGGTCTACTTCAATAGGTTCGCTGAAATGGTGTCTTATTTGCCTAGGGTTGTTAATTCCGAAGGTTTGTCTAGGTTGTCTAAAATTATTGATATATGGGTTTTGGGTACGGTCTACTTCCATTGGTTCCAAAGCTCTGCCTAGATTGCCTAGAATTGTTAGTGTACGTATTCTCATTGAATTTACTGTTATTCGTAATTTCAAGTATGGGGATGTGCTGATTCTGTTGGTATTGCCCTATATTTTGATTTAGATTTCTATTGTATCTTGAAGTATTTTCCCTGTGTTTTGTCGTAATGTCTAAGTATTCCTGTTTCTTCTAAAGCATACTATGCTTCTCTTAAATTCTTAATAATTAAATTAAGAATTTAAAAATATCCTTAATATAATTAATTCATTTGACTGTGGTGAAAAAAAAGGTGTCTTAAGCTACGATAATAGTCACTTACGGAATAATATCTGCAGATAATCGCCTGGTACACGATTTGATGATATGTTTCTCTGACTCCAAAGTTCATGATTAGCTCTCTTTTTATTGTTTCCCACGTTGGATTTGTTCCGAGGGTTCTGATGCACTGTAGCGTTGCTCCTTGTATTTTGTTTCGGATGTATCGTTGGAAGATAAATTCCTTTAATTGAGGATGCTCGTCGTAAAGGCGTAGAATCAATTCTACTTCTCTCGTGAATGAGGACAGGCCGTATGCCTTATCCCCTGGGTATTCCCTTATTTTTGAGGCTTCCTTTATTAAATCACTCACCGGTATGCCCTAGTTAGTACTTGCGGGGGCTGCTGCGTTCGCCGGTTGATTCATATTTTCGGCAGTTGACTAGTCGTCTGATAAATTATACGAAAATGAGGGAAATCTTCCGGTTTTCCTTTATCCTTTCGTTAGATTTCGGCACGAAATGTATCCTTCACTTTTGCACTTTGGGCTGTTATTATTGTCTTTGTAAAATTGTTGTTTTATTTTTAAGAAACTGTTTTTAAACACTTGGTGCACATATTGTCTTCTGACGATAATATCTAATTTGTAATTCACTTGGTATTATTATCTTTGAACACTAATATATAGTTCACTATGCACTTATAAATGTTATTGTCTTTGGACAGCAATCTATGGTTCATTATTAACTTATGGATCTTATTGTCTTTGGACAATAGTCTATAGTTCACTATTCACTAGGTTTGAGGGTTCGATGTAGATCATATTGTCTTTGGACGATAAGATAACCGACTGCGCCAGATAAATGTGTGTATTATAAATTATTCCACAAAAACACAACCTTTAATTTGTTCTTAATTTTACTTTATTATATTTACTTTATTATATAGTAAACTATCTCCGACCGGAGGTTACTGGACGACTGCATCTTCATTTTCACTTAAAAACTATTTCAACTCGAAACAACTAGTGTTTACATATTCGAGATAACATTTAATAAGGCGAATTGAATTTGGGTATTGTTTACATTTTCGAAATAAGGTTGCTGGAAAGGAATTGGGTTTAAGTTTTGTTTGCATATTCAAGATAACATCGGATGAAGGAATTGAATTTGAGTATTGTTTACATATTTGAGATAACATAAGAAAAGGAATAGAATTAAAATATTGCTTACAATCTGTGAATGCAATGTAAATACGATTTCAGATAATGTTACCATATCTTGGGAGTTAAGATAAATAGGTTGGGAGGAAATTATTTGTATTTTTATTTTCTGCTTGTTTTGCGGTTAGGCTTTTGATGATATTATCGTGTGGCTCAATTAGCGGATATTTGGGTGGTAGGTATGGTTGACATAACCCGCTGGCGGATTATTGTCCTTCGAATGTTTTCTTGTTTGGACTGTCTGCCATTCCGTATTGACCGTGCAGGTCGGTGGGGCGTGGTCGCGGAGTACAGACTTAACCACTTTGGGTGCATCTGTTGGCTTTTGGGATTTTACCCACATTGCTTTGCAATGACACTCGTCCCATGTGTAACCCTTTCGGCCACAAAGCTCACAACATCATCGAATGCTGTACACTCTACGATTCGATGCTGTTGTTTGTTTCGACGTAGGTGGTTGTTCTTGGCGCTGGTTTGAGGTATTCACGGGTGACTCTGTTGGTTCTGCGACCTTGGTCGTTGAGGCTCGAGATTATCCGCTTTCATTTGTGTACTTTGTGTCCGACAATCTTGGGCATCATGCCCATATCAATCACACTTCGTACACAACGGTGTGTTTCGGCGTCGAAGGCATTCATCGTACAAATGCCCTTTCCTGTTGCAGAAGGTGCATGTCATGCGTGCAATCCATGGGTGTGGTGCACGTTTATCCCTACGTTGACTAGATGAGTCACTGTGATCATCACCTCCGCCTCTCTGGAGGTGTCGTGGTACCTCAGGCTTCTTGGGTTGAGCCCCTGTTGGTCTTCTAGAGAAATGTGGTGATGTTTCTGACCTAAACGGGTTTTTCCCAGGTAGGGGGCGTGTAACAGGGTGAGGTCGTTCTGGGAACCTAGTGTTCGTGTTCCTATTCTTTATCCCTACTACCTGAGACGCATCGTTTGCAGACCTATTTTGCCTTTGTCTCGATTCCTGGGGGTTTTGTCGTGTATCCCCGTATCCGATCCGATCTGAAACCCTATTTGTTTTCTCTGGGGGATCCTGTTCATCCTCCCAATAGTAGAATGGGTTGTTCTTTAATATACTTTGCCTATTTGATGAGATGGGGACATAGTGTGTGTCGTTCCTTTCAGGTGAAGGTGAGTTGTCATGGTACCTCTTTGGTATTTCCCCACTATACCATCCACTGTCACTCCTCATCTCATTTTCTGTTTTCTCTAATTCGAGAACTCTAGTAATAATCCTATCTATATGATCCCTTTCTGATTCTATTATCAGATGTCTGAGTTGGTCGTTCCTAATCCCTACCATCAGTACCGAATTTGCCAGTCTCTCGATCTGGATGGCGAACGCTACGAGTTTTCCCACTTAATCGAATGGGTAGCCACCGCAGGAAAAAATTGTCATCCCCTTCGGACAAACAGTCCGAAGTTATGCAGTTCCCCCGCTGCGTTAGGGCCTTTCTGGCCACTGAAGACTGCCACATTGTTTTGGACTAGATCCAACATTTTCTCTGCACCCAACATAGCGGTGATCGGTGCCTCCGTTATACGTTCCGCGGAACCCCTCCTTGAGTGGCTTCTAATTTGCATCAAGGGTTAATGAGGTACGCGCGTTTCTTTATTTTTCGTACGGACCTACCCGGATTTATCTAACCGTGGTTCGCTATTAACCGGTAGCGAACAAAAACACGATTACGGAACAAACGACTAGCGATGAGGGTCAAGAACCAATCTAGATAACTGTGGAAAGCAAGAAAGAAAGAAAAGACAAAAACCTGAAAATAAAACACAAGAAACAACGGAAAATATTTGGGTATAATCTTCTTATAATTTTTCCACCCAACGTTGATTTCGTCCTCTCTCCTTTAATTGAAAGAAAAAGAAGCAAAAGGATAAACAAAATTTTTGTTTATTTTTTTTATTTTTATTATTTTTTTTGTTATACGGCTTTTTATTTTTGTATCCTATTTTTTGCCCTTCACACCACTGGATTAGTATCCCCGACGGATCCGATACAAATCTCAGCTGGTGGTAGCCGGCTGCACCAAAATTGGTATGTTAATTTTAACAATTTAAAATATAGTGATATATATTTTATTAAAGCAATATAATTGTAGTATTTAATTTATTTATTATCAAATTGTAAGTGAAGAGACTTACTTGGTTGAACCGTGGACCGGTCGTCATTGTTGTTGTTGTTTCTGCTGCTGGCAGGTTGCAGGGGGCGTTGAGCGTTGTGCTCCCCAGTTCAGCTTGTTGTCCGTTGTTGATAATTCCTCTGTTTTATGCTGTCGAGAGTTGTCTTTGTTGTACCGAGTTTGAACAGAACTGATTAAATCGTCTTTCAGCTAGGCAATGTGTGCTGGAGTCTCGTCTTGAGAAATTACGTGTTGACAAGCTTCCGTTTCAGAGTCGTGCTTTTATTTCATTGAATACTATTTCTATTGTTTAAAGAATTTAAATAAAGCTTACGATAATTACTACAAATATTTAAGATATTCTCGAAGTTATTCATGTCCGAATTGCTTTCTCGAGCCCTGTGTTCTTCGTAGTTTTATGTCGAATGAATGTCAAATTGTTTTCGCCGTTGACGTTTATTTTTTTATTCGGCGCCAACGGGGTTTTTTATTATTTTTCTGCCAAGTAGAATTTGCACAAAGTAGGTTATGCAAATTGGCTACTTGACGACTTGTCTTCCCTTTACAGGTAGTGAGGGGAAATTTGCGAAAGGGAATTAGTGGGTGTTAGGCGAGGACATGGATGCGACGTCCGTAACATCCCGAAGTACAAATTCGAAAAGACTTATCAGATTCCCCATGACGACTTCACACTTCGTCTCATCCGGGAGCGTAAAAAGCTCTGCAGAATGAGATATCGCCACCGATTTACGCAAAGCGAGCTATTATTGCGATCCATCATTCACAATATTGGTACAGTAATTCAACAGAGAATCTAAAATAGTGGTGCCCAACAATTGGAAAACAAACTGAAGGGTATTCAGATGGACCAGAACGTTTATAAAAATGTTAAAAAGATATGTGGCACTTCTCGTATCACTGGGCCAATCATAAACAACGGTGTTGGTGTCGGAGAGATCTTTAAAAATAATCATAGGCTTACTCTCGAGGATGGCGAATCGAATACTAATGCGATTATTAGTTCAGCGATCCACAATAAATTAGACAACTTTAACGAGCCAATTGTCGTCTTTAACCCAACTAGCAGTGCATACCCCGATGACACACGTAACTATGGTCACGGTTTCGTCGCCCCAAATACCCTACAGACCCTGGTTAAATCTCGAAACCCTAAGAAGTCAACCGGTATCGACATGGCGTGCCACACGTTACGAAGGCTCTCTGTATATTATTTTTTATAAAGTTTTCCCCCCTGATCAACCATGCCTACAACATAGCATACTTGCCCCAAGCTTGGAAGCCTGCTAGTTTGTCCAATAGCAAAAGTTGGGAAACCAACGTATCACCTGTCAAGCTTTCGCCCTATCTTGCTCCTTACGTGCACACTTGCATCAGCAAAATATAAGAAAAATTCATATAAGAGAAGCTAAATAACTTTATCAGTGCCAGGATCCTAATACCTGATTCGCAATTTGGATTTATAAGAGCGCACAGCACAACTATGGTTCTCAACATATTTCAAAACCACATATGCGTGCGCCTGCTTGATAAGGAACCCAACATTGCGGCGAGTCTGGCCAATGAAAAGTCCTTTGACACGAAGTGGGTCGAAGGTCTTGTCTTTAAATTATTGAAGACTGGTCTCTGTAAAACGCTGTGTAGTATCATCTACCAATTCGTTCGAAACAGAGCTTTTCAAGTTCGGGTACATGGAAAATTATCCCGAATTTTCAACGCCGCCGTAGGCGTACCACGAGACTCCATTCTAGACCCTGTAGTGCTCCAAATGCCCTACCATTTCCCCCAGCATACATATTACTCAGAATTCATATACAAACCATATCATGTCGAACAAAACATCCATATCCCCAAATCAACGTTGAATTCAATCTCAAACAAATTGAACCAAACGTTCATTTGGTTCGCATACACACAAATCCGGCAATCTAAACATCACAATGCGCATCTCCATATGCATTGTAACCAGATGTTTTATGGTATGCAAATAAACCCAAAGTCCCATCCAGATTCCCATCTGATTCTCATTCAATTACCATGGACTTTGCCCCCATTTGTAGTGCATGTAAACTCTTGTTTGCATTAGCCAGATGGATAACACAAAGAAACCCCAGAAAGATATCGGTAGTAAGGGACGATGCGTCCGGGCTTTGATAGGGGATAGGAAGAGATATGTTACGGCAGTCAGTTCATAGCGCTAAGGAAGCTAGGATCGAACAATAAAGAGTATACTAATATAATTAGTTTATTTTTTTTGACAATTTATCGTCATTAAGTTTAGTTTTTTGTTTCTATTAATTGGAAATATTGTGAGACAGTGGTGAACCTTTGAAGCTACTGGTTGCGGTAAAGTTTGATGTCCGGGCTGACTTTGCTGACCTTGCTTTTGTTGCGTGGAACTATAGGAAACCCCGTGATCTGGGAACCCAGCAGTGGGTCATAGTTGGGAGTATCTGGTAAGCCCACTTAAAAGGTTTTGTGTAGTTTCTTGCTGCAGCGGAGGAGAGGTAACTGGTTCGGTGCGGCACAGTTGTTCCCCATATTGCTTACCGCTGCTGCGGTACCTAGAGGTCCCGGAACCGAACTGAGAATTCCCTGAAGGTTGAACCGCAAAGGATACCTTGACACTGATTACAAGTTTGCCAATATATAACCACTCGGCAAATTGACAACTTGAAAATTTAATACATAAAGATATAATGCATAACGACACCTCTACGAGAAGAAAGAAATAGATTACCTGATTCAAATCTGTAACCAATACGGTAACAGTTGGCGCTGCGAACAGTATATATATAGATTATGACAATTTGGCGCTGCGGACCTACTACCGCACGTCTACATCACAACTAATTACGAACTACAGCAATTATATAGCAAATTGGCACTGCGAACAAGGATAATTTTATATAACAATCTGGCACTGCGGCAAGGATAATTATATATAACATCCGTAAGGTGGTTTCCTGTTGTATCCCTGGTCGGCCGAAGATTGGAGGTTCGAGTCTTATTGTGCCTTCGGGCTTGGTTAATCCCGTGTGTATGTTAGCCGGCTGGTTTTGATTTTCTCATAATTTGGGTGCCGAGTGAAACACTGGGTGTAGTTTTTGAGTCGCGGTGCGACCATTTATTTAATTCTTTCTATTTAAAGTCCAAGTTAAATTTCAACAGACTACCGTAGTTGTGCTGGGGGATTCTAATTCTAATTCTAACTGAACTTTGCCTCCAACGGAACTCCCTATTTATATCCAAAATCTTAATCAAAATGTTCATACCCTCCCACGGTTCATTGCTTACTTCCACACAGCCACCCGATGCTAGTCCCAGTCGAAGGCCATGCCAACGACGCTGGGAACCGCAACATCGCAATTTTGCCGCCAGTCACACTAAAGCGGCAACCTTTCACCTACTCTGGCTGTAGTTCCACCCCAAGGCTATGGGAAAATCTCGATGCAAATAGTATGCATGTGCCTGGATGGAATTACCTTGAAGGTGATGGGGTCTTAGGTGATCATCAAAGTTATTAGGGTTTTAGGAGTTGCGTAGCTGCAATTTGCATGTTAGAACATGGGTATGGGAATGGCTGGGACGTGGGAATTGCAGAATTGCAATTTTAGGTATGAGAATGTGAAATGCATGCATCTCAAGGTGATGCAAATTTGATTTGCCTACGGCAAATAACGTGTAACATTAGATGCGTAGAAATAATATTACAGATGTATTTCAAGTTGTATTGTGAGAATTTTGCGGTCAGCAATTTACATGGAAGGCTATATGTTTGGACATATGCGTATATGTATGTAGATATTATTGATTATTGGTATAACGATTATTGGAATTTTGCGTACAGCATACGTGCGTATACATGTCATGTGTACGTGGATTTTAGAGTCTGGGAGTTTTTGAATATTAGAGTATTGGATGTTACATGGCTGTCAATATTAGGGTAATGGAATTCTGCGTGTAACATATCTTATCATGTGATTGGCCCATTCACGGACAGAGCATCATTTGGATTATCCGGAAGGTTTAAAGATATACATCCACGTATTCATCAAGATATACACGGGGGCCCACTCTTCTTCGAGGCCCCTGAAACGCGGTGGTGCACCAGGAATACATTACAGCCCCATCCTATTTAATATCTACACCTAAGACGGGAGAGTAAACCAGATATGCTATGCGGATGACATCCCAGTGTACACGTCATCCAAAAGCCCTAAACTTGCAACAAATCAACTCAATCGTAACCTGGACGAATTGTATCGGTATTGCGGCCGATGGAAAATTCGACTTAATCCTTGCAAGACAATAGGCAAAACTCTGAGTAGTAAACACTCCCAACCTACTTCACGATATTCACTGAATATTCAAATACAAATACGCCCCTGGTCGGACGAAGATTGCAGGTTCGAGTCCTATCGTGGCTTCGGGCGTGGTTAAGCCCGTGTGTAGGTCATCCGGCCGGTTTTGATTTTCTGCTAATTTGGGCGTAACTCTGGGTAGTAAACACTCCCAACCAACTTCTCGATATTCACTGAATATTCGAATACAAATAGGAGGTACTACGATTAGACCACAGGACAGGTGAAATATCTTGGGCTCGTTTATACCCCAAAAATGAATTTCATCAAACATGCGACCCACATTTTTCAAAGGGGCCTCGGTCGATTCAAGCACCTGCACAACACCTTGAAGTCCAACTTGTCTGCTATAAGCAATTAATCCGATCTGGAATATCGTACAGCTTTCCCATATGGTCTTGTATATCTTCGGCCCAAATTGAAAGGCTTCGAGTTTTCGAAAGAAACTCCTTAGAAGATACTGCAACTAATCTAGTAGGCCTGGCGGTCTTCAATACCCCAATTCTCTCCTATATGAAGGTGCCTCCGTTACGCATATCGACGAGTATTTGCTGCAATTAGCATACAAGTACCGCAAAACCATACAGGATAGGGAGAACCTACTTCTACGAAACTTGGGTTTTTTACCCTTCTCTCGCTCGATTTCTTCGACTCCGACCACCACAATTTCTTCTTCAGTAAAAAATAGAAGAAAGCACCCTTCCCAACCCGACCAGTCTTGTATGATTTCCTTCCCGGCATGTCTCCATCCAAATAGTTAGACCATTTCAACTAACCCTGCACACACTGTCCTTAGATATCTCCCCCTATCCTTTTAAGATATTTCGAGACCAAGCCCAACATCCTCAAGTACGTGGGGGATTCTGGTTGTCGCAAGATGACCAGAAGCCAGAGACACTATGAAGAAAACAGTAAGTTTAATCGGCCTCTCGCCACTTTTTTTTTCGAGGATCAATATAATCACGAAGGCCGAACGTACGGGCACTGCGCGAACCGTAGATTTAACCGCATCAAATAAGTAATACTTGAATAATTATTAAATAATAATCAAAAGCAAGACTAATAAAACAATATGTAAAATTAACTTTGTTGATGAATTGATCACGAGACCAGTTCAAAAGTGTAGTTGTTGCATCCCCATTTGTAAAACGGCGTTTTTCAACTAATTAGCAGTAAAGATAAATAAAGAGCACGTTTATTGGACCAACCAAGCTCCCAGGGCCAGTGGCTAGATACAATGAGGATCCTATGGTGTCTTCTTGGACGTTGCGTATTCTTCCCCTTGATTTAATATAAGTAAATAATCGCCCTTCCAATAAGGTGACGGATCAATTAGTAATGAAAAACAAGTAACTCAACAGATTAATCGTCTAATACACCACCTTTACATCTGACTAAAGTACAAACGTATTATATTTATTTGTTTAATTATATATTTACACAGATCAGTACTTATTTGTTTATATATATATTTATTTATTTGTTCCCTTTTTGTTTCCAGTAAATTGAAGGGTTTTTTTGTAACTTCCTTCAAATCATTGTTTGCTTCTTCCATATAAATATTTTTAATCCCAACGCTATTATCCAGCTGGAAGTTATTAAATAAACATCAAATGGCTGGATGTAAATTGTGCGGCAAGCATATTGTATATTTTAATAAGGAATAAACAATTATCTATCTATCTCTCCACAATAAAACAATTTTCTATTCGCTCTGACAGAGAACTAAAACGAAAGCTGATCGATATAAAATAATTTTTGAATCTGTATTTAAATTCTATGGCAAGCATATTATATATTTTAATACGAAATAAAGAATTATCTATCTCTCCACAATAAAAAGAAATGCTATTCACTGACGGAGAACTAAAACGAAACCATCAATTATCCATTCTTACCGTTTAACAGGCTGTCGATACGACTCTTGGATATACAGTCATTGAATACCCGTCTCCTCAATGAGTTCCACGTCATGTTTGATCCTTGTTCCCTTCGAATTAACCCAGTCCTTTACGTGATCAATTTCCTTTTCCAGTCGTTTCTTCTGTTCGTCTTCCGATGACTTATCCAATTCATTTCCAGTGAGGTGCTCAGCTACGTGTCTTTGACAATGCACCTTTTTAGTGAATTCTTCACCGCATTTTTTGCAACTGAATTTATTTTCGCCATTATGGACTCGAAGATGCGACGTCAGACCTTTAGAATATCCGAAGCTCTTGTAACAAGTCGGGCATTTGTAAGGCTTTACACCTGTGTGCTTGCTCTCGTGATTCAGTGTGACGTCCCTGTCGGAAAACCGAAGATCACAGTACTGACATTTGTATGGCTTTTCACCAGTATGTACTCTCACATGGCGTACTAAATTCCCACTCCTCACAAAGGTTTTATCACAATGATGGCAACTGAAAGGACGCACATTGCTGTGGCGTCTCATATGAACATTGAGTTCATATTGAGTCGTAAATCCGCGATTACATATCTCACAAATCTTTAATGATACTCCCGTCGATGGCTTCGGGATTTCGCCATTTGTGGCTTCAGAAACGGGACCATTTTCTTCGGCAATGCAGGCGGTGCTCCCAATGTCGAAATTATCGCCGATTAAATCATCCTCTGCAATTTCATGTTTGATGATAATTTCGTTTGAGTTCGTGTTTTCTTGTATTTCGAAGATTTCTTTAACCAGGGATTTCGTTTGCGTGTGTTCCGATGAGTTATTCACTTCAACTCGATTTAGATGACGGTTTGCGTGTTCTTGAAAAACCTTCTCTCGGCTGAATTCTTTGCAAGTGGATTTATTATGGGTTCGAAGGTGCCACTTAAGGCTTTGAGAATATCCGAAGCTCTTGTAGCAAGTCGGACATTTGAAGGGTTTTTCACCTGTGTGGTCGCTCTCGTGGTTCCTTTTGACCATTGTAGTAGAGAACCGAAGATCACAGTATTGACATTTATAAGGCTTTTCACCAGTATGTACTCTCACATGGAGCCTTAGTTCCCAACGAGTCACGAACGCTTTGCCACAATGATCGCAACCGAAAGGTCGCACATTGTTGTGGCGTCTCATATGAATATTGAGGTCATTTCGAGTCTTAAAATCGCGATTACATATCTCACAAATCGTTAATGAGACTCCCGTCGATTGCTTTGGTCGGACTCTAGGGTGTTTCAGGGGTCTTTTATAACCAGACGTGAAGCTTGATTCTTCACTTAATATTTTTTGCCGACCTCTGGAACGCTTTGGAATTTTATAATTCATCTCCTGTCTCGATTTAATATTTTGACCGGTTTTAATATTAGTTAGTTCCGTAGTGTTACTATGGACATAGGAATCTGCACGATCATCCACAATAGGTTTGGATTCAGTACCAGCATCATCTTCTAAGTTAAGACAGGGTGTGTTCTCAGAACTATCAACTGTAGTGTTGTCCATAATTTCATCCTTAATGCAGATGCCAAGAATTGGGTTTACTGTGAGTGCACTCGTTTTCCATAAGTCTTTTATTTGAAACTCTTGGTGATTTGTATTTAGCAGTGCTTTGATTATCGATTCCGAGTGCTCATAGTTTCGATGGAATTTGGAGACAACGTTAAGGTCGTCGAGGCATTGCAAACAAATGATTTCTGGTTGATTTGTATCTCTTTTAATCAAAATATCGGAGTATTTCATTATGTTATCAGCAATCACGATTGAATCGTTATCTTTTCCGAAAATACAACGATTTTCGCCTTTTTGTAAACAAACTAAACATACACTTTCCCACTCAATTAAACGCGACATGTTTTAAGATCCGATGTTTTACTTTTAAGTAATAACTCACTACAATTCTATTTACTTTATGTGAGATTTTGTTAGTTTATTTGACTTACGGATTGAAGTGAATTTTTATTGGCGTTTCGCTAGAAAGGAGCTGTTCGATGTGTATAGACAAATAAAGAATTTATGCTGTTTTATTGAGGGGGAACCTCATGTAGATAGCCTCTTTTTCCGGAATTTTTTTTAAAAAAAATGTAATGCGTAGATTAATTTGCAATTTAAGGCACATTTATTTACGTTATAATATTCAGAGAAAATATTTTTTGAAGACTAATCGTTAACAATAAAACGGTGCAATGCCGGCTTGAAAACAGCGTCTTGAAAATGCGCCGTGCAGCATACAGGTCACAAAAATGATCTGAAACAAAAAATACAAAATGGGTTCTTTAGTTTATGCAAAAATGCTCAGCAATTCTCTAAATCCCCGCCAATTCGCGAATACTTTGCAAGTCTTCGAGTTAATAAAGAATGAGGTGCCGTTGTACCCAAAATGCAATAGAACTAAAACCGCTCCTTTTCCCACTGCATAGTCGAACTTTCAAACCACTCCTCAGACGAAGAAATCCTTCTGTTAGATTCCCCATTAAATGCAGACTCATACGGGACTGGCAACTCCATCGAAATCAATCTACACTATATCCGACCTCACCACACTGAATAATCTAGCGCTGAAAGTAGCAATACCTTAGAAGATCCTCTGAGAACGAAACACCTCAACCAAGAGGAACGAAGGAAACTCGTGAAATTATGTGACATACTTTACAGAGAAGGTGACCCATTATCTTTTACAAATAAGATAAAACACTACATTAATATTACCGATAATTTACCCCTTAATACAAAATCCTATAGTATCAATACATACACAAACAGGAAGTCCAAACGCAAATTAACAAAACGTTAGAGCAAGGCATAATTCGCCATAGTTACTCGCCTTGGAGGCCCCCAGTATGGATAGTACCAAAAAATTGGATGCTAGTGGCCAACAAAAATGGAGATTAGTGATTGATTATAGGAAAATCAATGACAAAACTATCTCTGACCGGCACCCAATTCCAAACATAAACGAGATTTTAGACAAATTAGGTAGGTGTATATACTTGACAACGCTCGATTTAGCAAGCGGGTTTTATCAAATAGAAATGAACCCAAAGCATATTCAAAGAACCGGGCTTACGGTCGATGGCGGGCGTTACGAGTATGTCATAATGCCGTTTGGACTAAAGAAGGACCCATCAACATTTCAGAAAGTGATGTACAGCGTTCTAAAAGATTTGGTGGGAAAGATTTGCCTCGTATATATCGACGACATCATAATATTTTCCACATCTCTACAATAGCATCTGGAGAGTATAACTCCAGGTTTTGAAAAGCTTAGAGAGTCTAATTTCAAAATTCAAATGGAGAAATGTGAGTTTTTAAAAAGGAAATAGCGTTCGTGGGCCGCATCATTAACTCCGAAGGAGTAAAGCCTAATCCATTGAAAATCGAGGCGATTGAAGACCTCCCGATACCCAAAAGGCGAACTCAAATCAAGGCCTTTCTGGAGCTGATCTGATATTATCGCAAATTTATAAAAGACCTAGCCAAACTCACAAAACCACTCACTCACTATCTAAAGGGAGGCGAATCAATTAAATCAGACAAAAACTTCATGGAAGCCTTTGAAACATGCAAAAATCGACTAATCAATGATCCAATTCTTCAACACACTGACTTCACAATGTTACGTGCGGTTTCCGCCGCCACCATCATTTGATAATTTCTATGTAATTTGTTTTAAAATAGTATGATGGTAAGGTGGTGGAGGAGTTGCACGGTCCACAAGTGAGTTTTCGAAGACGCCCCGATTCGGGTGTGGATCGTGCAGCTCTTCGAGTTCGAATTCGATTTTCGGAGTGAACGTTGAGGGATAGATTGAGAGAGGGAAACGGCAAGATTTTTGAGTTCGGTTTGTTTTGGTTCCGTTGTTGACTGTTCTTTTTGCATACAGTTTTTTGCAACTCAGGTTCCGTTGATCGATTTTTGGGAAGAAGAGAAGAAGCCCGTGCCTAGTTTGGTTAAGATTCAAAGTAAAGTAAAAGAATTGAAAATAATAAATAATCATTTTTTGTAACGTGAATTGGTCTATAATTTGACTGCGGAACTTCGGGGATATCTCTGTGGAGTGTGCGCAGCTGGATGCCGGCGGAGTTGGATTAGACAGAGGATACTCAAGTTGGTTCGGACCATTTCTGCCGCCCATCACAGTTTCCAGAACCAAGGGTCGCCTGGTACCGGCCCTGTGTAATTTCCTCGAGCAGGAATCACGACCGCCTGCTGATCCGGAGTACGAGGAGTTGAGGACCAGCGTTGGGAGAGCTGCTGAGCGAATTCACCAAAACTACAGGTATCATTTGATTTACAATTAATTTTCTGTGGCAAAAGCCCAAACGTCACAAACTGGCGCTGCGGACAAACCTTCCCGAGGGACCACGGCAGGTTTGGTAAATACTAGTGTCACTGAAGCAACAGTCGAAATTTCTGTGACCGGCTATACAGGCATTACCTCATTTCAAGGGGAAAAGGAAGAGAAGGCTTTGTCAGATTGGTGGCGGTTGTGCGGAATTGGAGGTGACCATACGTTCGTGAGCGGAGACTGGCAGAGGGAGGAAGCGGAATAATTTTTTTCTCTTTATATTGCATCCATGTTTTGCTTGGTTCTTTCGAACAGTTTTCAATTTGTGATAATTATTTTTGTATTAAGTTACCTTTCTCATATTCTCTTTTTTTTTGTTATTAATTGAACAATACTTGTTATTTATTTATTTATTTATTCTTATTGTTGAATGGAAAACCTGTATGTTAATGACTGCAGAATTGTTTTGGTTTTAGCCTTAAGCTGATACTTTGATGTTGTTTATTGATTGTAAATTATTGCTTTTGATTTATTTATTTATCAACTAGTTTTTGGCTTGATCGATCTCTAAATTTTTGTTTGGAGCAGGGATTCTGCTTTTCTTTCCATTTCAGCTGCGCGTGTATCCGTGTTGTGTAAATTTTGGTGTTATTGCTACATCGTCGCGTTGACATTTTTTTTTCATTTCCGAATTCTTTTCCTCTTCTCTCTCTCTCCCTCCCTTCTCGAGCGGTGTTGTTGTTGTTTGTCCCCCTTTGGGAGTGTTTGTTTGTCTGTTGTGGGGGCTGTATTCCTTGTTGTTTTTCGCGCCCCCTCGATTCGTGTGCGGCCTTTTAAGCATCGGAGATTTCGCAATAGAACGTTGATCGGAACAGACGTTGTGGGTTTGTGTCCGATATACAGCCGACTCGTGTACGAATTGTGTCTGCCGCGTTCGGGGTGGTTCTTTCTTTGGATCCCGGGTGTTGTTTTGTTTCGGGGTTCCGGGTTTGAACGCAGCATCGAGAAACTTTGAAGGTTATAAATGCAAACAAGGCAGCGGCAAAGGGAAGGCCGAGGGGCACCCCTGCCCGGGCACGGCCCGAGACATTTCCCGAGCCGCCGGTTGACGTGGTGGATCCGGGGGCATTCCACGATTCGCGGGACGAATTTGTGGACGAGCGATCGCCAACGAGGCCCCCTCCCACCGTCAGCAAACAAGCTGTTGAAAGCATGGGAAACACACCGATGCCTTCGTATTTTAAGCTGGGCCCGCAGCCATGTCCTGTACGGGCCATGTTGGGCACAGATAGGGTTTTCGACCTTGTGTCGAAGGCGGTCCCCATGTTTTCGGGACAGGAAGGCCCGGATACAGCCGAGAGACTCTCTTCGTTTCTCAAGGGCTGTAGAAGGACCTTGGATGGGCTGGCGATGGAAGAGGAACATACTTTCCTCCGGTGGCTGCCCTCTAGGCTGAGCGGCGAGGCTTATCGAATGTTCGAGGAGAGACCACCCACGATCTTCCTCGAAGCGGAACAGCGTCTCAGACAGGCCTACGAACACCGGGTGTCGCATGAGGAGTTGTGTGCACAACTCTCCAAAATGCGACAACTTCCTTCCGAGGATGCCACAAGTTTCGTTTCCCGAGTGAAGCGGGCCGTGGTACGGTGCGAGGAGGCAGCTGAGCGTTTTTATGGTCGTCAGGATAGGCCCGTCTTCGCAAGCCAGCTTAAGGGCATGGCCAAGCCGGTGTTGGTAAGGGGTCTGCGGGAGGAAGGACTAAGGCACTTCCTCTTCACGTTGGGTAATGTCCCATTTCGAAGCCTGGTGGACCACCTAACCGGATTTGAGCGAGCTCGTAGGGAAATGTTGAGGCAAGACGATTTGTTTGTGGATGCGCGGCCCGGAATCGCCGACCGAGCGTCGGGGGCGTTAGATGTAGGACCGGGAAGCTCCTCAACCTTTTTAGAGAACCCGTCCTCCACTTTTAGGGATCACCCCGCGGCGCCGGCGCCGGTTTTGTCGAATCTGTACCCCCGGGCGGTGTCTTTCGTATTGCCTGGCGAAGAGCCATGTAGTCGTCGGCGGGAGGGGGGTGGTTTTGTTCGGGAGCGGTCGTACGGACCCCATGATTATAGTACGGATGCTGGGGCCTATACTCCGGCCTCCTTTGGCGAGGGAGCGTGGTCAAATACCGCGTTTTCTTCGAGCCGGAGTGAAGGGTCTCAGAGCTTGGCTCAAGGGGCGTATGTGCCTGAGGATCGATCGGGTCGGGACAATCCGGCCCGGGATTCGGCTGGTCGATCGGCGCACCCCCTGGAATCCCAGACAACATGCAACTTCTGCAAAGTAAGGGGTCATATGTACGACGAGTGCCTGAAGAGAAGGAACACTCCCTTCTGGCGGCTCACCAAGGGATACAAGAAATAGGAGGGAGCGACCTCAGCACCGTGAGCCCAGGTTGGTCCAAGGCCAGTCCAGTCCCGCTGGTTCGAAGTCTATTGAGACTTCCAGGCGGGATAGTCCTGAGCGGAGGGACAAGGCACGGTGCGAATCTTGCAGCCGACGCACTTATGCGGCGACGGTGCGTCGGCAGGAGACATCTGATAAGAAGTCGGAAAACTCCCAGAGGTCGGGTCGGGAAACCGCAACCCAACCACACTGAACACGCTAATTGGCCAAAACTGTCCTCAGTTTTTGCCAGTAGAAGTTCCCCTGGTCCAGCTCCCTTTGGACATAGGCCATAGGTACACTACGCGTCTCATGGTGGACACTGGCGCTGAGGTCAGTCTTTTGAAGCGGAGGGCCCTTCACCGGGGCCAGGCGGTGGACGTTCGGCAATCCACACCATTGCAAACCATATTTGGCAACGGCAAGTCGAGTGGGTCCTGCCATGGGAGTCTCAAGCTGCACCATGAGATTCCCTGCAGTTTCCACGTGGTAGACTCCATGCCAGGGTTAGAAGCAGGCGGCTTGTTGGGTAATGACTTCCTGTCCAGGCATTGCAACATCAACGCACCGGATGGATGTTTGGAATTTCCCCGAACAGCCATAAATCCCGAATTCTTCTCCGTTGATTTTGTTAATGGTGGGACGAGGGGGCTGAAGCATAAGGTAACCAAATGGGGAGTTGGGACACGGGGACCTGCCAAGGTCGATACCGAGGTCCACACTTTTCCGGGGACCCCACCCACACGGGGAAGGGATACGAAAAAATGCTCAGCTAGGTCACCCCAGCGAGAGGAAACATCGTGGATGGATGAACGTGAGCCGCCGAGGATCGAAGTAGCCCTGAGTAGGCCGGTGGAAGTGCCGGCACGCTCCCAAATGGAGGTGGCTATCCCCATTGACATCCGGGAAAAGGCCATTCTGGTGCCGCAGGACGCGCGAGGAAACATTTTATTCTCGCACTGCGTATCTAGTAGGGCAAGGAGTGCCAGGTTATTGGCACTTGATACCCAGAATAGGCCTCAGAAGCTCGATCAGCTTACGGTAAAGGTATACCCCACCAAGGAATATAACACCATCTCCTTGGTGAAGCGTAAAGATACGTCGCCGGGAACTAACTCTGACGACGAGTCAAGCAGGCCCGTGCCCGAAAACCAATCTTCGGAGGGACGATCCCTCCATTTCATTCGACACCTGTTCTCGGATGGTCAGTCGCCTGATGAACCCGATTTGAGCTCCAGGTTGGCACAACTGCACGGGGAACTTCGTTTAGGGAATAACCTGAACACACCCGAGTGCCAATCGATAACGGAGTTATGTCGAGAGTTCAATGATATTTTTCATTTACAGGGTGACTACCTGACGGACACCAGTGCAATCTCGCACGAAATACCTTTGGTACGGGATCAGGCACCCATTAACCAAAGAATGTACCGATTGCCCGAAAGCAAAAGGCAGGTTATCAACGAGCAAATTCGGGAAATGTTGGATAACGACATTATCCAATCAAGCAAAAGTCCGTGGAACTCCCCCCTTCTAGTGTTTCCCAAGAAAGCGGGCCCCGACGAAGAAGCCTGATGGAGAGTTGTGGTAGACTTTCGCAAGTTAAACGAAAAAACCATCGGCGACGCGTATCCTATTCCTCGTATAGAGGACATTTTAGATCAGCTCGATCACTCGCGTTACTTCTCCACGCTCGATTTGGCCAGTGGCTATCACCAAGTCTTGGTGGATCTAAACGATCGGAATAAAACCGCCTTTAGCACCAACTATGGGCATTATGAGTTTCGACGTATGCCGCTCGGGTTAAAAGGAGCCCCGACTACGTTTCAGAGACTAATGAACCATGCCCTTACTGGTTTGCAAGGGGTCGAATGCTTCGTGTATCTGGATGACATCGTCATATATGGTAAGAACCTGGCTGACCATAATGACAAGCTCCGGAGGGTGTTCGACCGCTCGAGATACCACAACCTCAAACTTCAACCGGAAAAGTGTAGATTCCTGCAAAGGGAAGTGGTCTACCTGGGACATGTTTTTTTTTTTTTTTTTTTTGATCTACATCCGTATTATGGAAAGCATTCACTTTTTTTTTTTATTGCGTGAAGGACAAACAGATTGTGGCCTCGCGCACACACTCACAATGTTCACGCACTCACACGTAAACACTGTAAACGTGTTACTCACACACTTTTTGTACTAAACTGTGTTCTTCGTTTTGACTCTCACAACACGTGGATTCGTTCTCTTTTATTTGATTATATTTATATATATTAACTTTGGTTTGACTGTTTTTATCACTGCAATTTATTTGTACATAAATAGTCGCTATATTTCAGCCACTCGCGATTCATTAAAGCAACTTTTTTCATTTAACTCGATCGCCGAATTGAAAACACGTCCGCAGTGGGTCACTGTGTATTGTTGAGTTGTATTTTATGTGTGTTTCAAGTGTGAAATGTACGTTATTTAAATGAATATGTTTATTTTATGCTTTCTATGTTTGATTTATTATAAGGCTGAAATGGTGTTAATTCCCTGTAATGTAGGTATCTATTATTTAAAGTGTTTAAACGTTTCATATGTTTTATATGTTTATTTATGTGTAATGTTTTCTTGCTGAGACAAAAGCGGTGAGTTACAACGTAACATGTGTACGATGAAATAACTTTGCCAACATGCTGCAACTGTGGCAAGAAAGGACTTTCAGTCAAACGTTGGTAAACAGGCAACACAAAACTTCATCCAAAACAGATTTACATTCGCTGATATGGTTGAAGGGATCCAAACAAAGAACATGAAAACTCTCCCACCGTCTTTCCTACAAAAACATATTCAAGTCCCTAAACGATCCGCTGTACGGGCCACAGGTGCCTCAAATTCAAGGGGTGGTACATAAACTTCCACAGGGACAATTCTCAATGTTTGAGAAACTACTTAGTCTCTTCCGCTTGATTGAGGATATTCGACCCCAATATGAAAAACTAACAACCGAGTCTGAGAGGGTTGCACTTCTTTTCATGGCGTATGTAAGACATACGCTTCAAAATGGGTCCCGAAATTAAAGTTATTCTTGTAAATGTCAACTTCCTTGTTTCCTTTCAAAGCCCATGATAGTCTCTGACTTCATAGAGGATAACCCGCTGGACAGCGCCATCATCCAGTTAATAGCAGACTTTGCCATCAAACTATTAACCTCCTAGATATTCAGTCCATAGAGATATCCGGGGTTGGACTGCATCTGGCTAATAATAGCAGAGTGAATATATACTCCGTATACCACTCGCATAAAACCCATAATGGCCCCATTAATCCCGAAGATATCGGCAAATTAATAAGGTCTTCGAGGCATACGCCCTTTATCATAAGCGGCGATATTAAGTCCAGGCATTCCCACTGGGATAACTCCGTCTCTCGTCCAAATGGGACAAAATTTTACCAATGGTATACCGAAAATGTTCATTCCCTCAACTTCGAAATAGTCGGAC
The DNA here is from genome assembly GCA_963931805.1 of Microdon myrmicae. Lineage (NCBI taxonomy): Eukaryota > Metazoa > Arthropoda > Insecta > Diptera > Syrphidae > Microdon > Microdon myrmicae. The sequence goes on from OZ007502.1 coordinate 11,450,335, forward strand.
CTATGGTTGGTACGCGAGATAACTCAATTCTGGACATCTTTTCTGTGTCCAAATACCTACTTCCCCAAATCACTTCACCCCAAGTATTGACGGGTGTATCTGACCACGTTCATTCACAGCTATCGAGCAACGCGGGCTCCTATCAGATACATATCCGATTATGGGCGCACAAATTAGGACAACTTCCATGTCACATTGAACGAAAAACTCCGCCAACTCTCGCTTCCCATTGACAGGAACCTAACCACGGTTGAAATAAATAATGCTGCATTCTAGTTGAAACTTCGGAGACTCATGTCCCTGTTATGTTATTTTAACAATTTAAATATAATAATATATTTTTTATTGAAGCAATATAATTGTAGTAAGTGGATTGACTTACTTGTATTGACCGTGGAGCGGTCGTTATTGTTGCTGTTGTCTCTGCTGCTGGCAGGTTGCAGGTGGCGTTGAGCGTTGTGCTCCCCTGTTCAGCTTGTTATCCGTTGTTGATAATTCCTCTGTTTGGTGTTACCGAGAGTTGTTTTTGTTGTACTGAGTTTGAACAGAACTGATTTAATCGTCTTTCAGCTTGGCAATGTGTGCTGGAGCATGTAAAACTTTGTCGCCCACATGGAACGTGAATGGGCGGGTCTCACGGTCATAGTCTTACGGTCATAGTACTCTTTCGACTTCCACTTGGAAGTTAACAGGTCACGCCTTGCTATTTCGTACGTATGTTGAAGTTTGTACCTCAATAGCTTCTGGTAACTGTCATGGTTATATACCGGTTCCGGAGGTTGCTTTATGCCCGTCGGTACCACCGGGGTGAACCCAAATAGACAGTCCATTGGCGTAAGTTCAGTACCTTCGTGTACATTGGTGTTGTATACGAATGTTGCCGTCCTCAGGTACTGGTCCCATGATTGGGAATTTCCATCCACAATACTTCGCAGGTAATCTACGAGTGGACGACGGGCTTGTTCTAAGTCTCCATTCGATTGTGGATGGTACGCTGAGGTCTGTAGTTTTTTAATACGGAGCAGTTTCCACACGCTTTTAAACAAACTGCTTAGGAAATTGCTTCCCTGATCGGTGACCAATTGCTTCGGAACAGCATACCGAGGAATTATTTGGTCGAAGAAGACTGTGACCACCGTTCCTGCCTCCGCATCTGGGAGAGCGTAGCAATCTATAAACTTCGACAAGTTGTCTTGGAATGTGTGTATATATCGATTGCCGGTTGGAGTTCGATAAAGAGGACCTACTATATCTAAGTATACTTTGTCAAAATGCCTCTTTGCAATGTAGATTATTGCAATGGGCATACGTATGTTCGGTGAGGATTTCATGGTTTGATATGTTTTACATACTTTGATGTATTGTTTAATATCGCGCATCATGTTCTTCCACCAAAAATTCCTACGTATTTTATTATACGTTTTACTCACTTCTTGGTGTCCAACCAAAGGAGGATCATGGTATTCACGGAGTAGGAACTAGATGTCTTCAGGATTTGTTTGTTTGGATTTAAGAGAGGACTTGTCGTCATTTGGACTATCCTGAGTTCCTTCGCTTGCCCTTAGATTTTTAGCTTGGCCGCGTGTTAGTACATTGCACCTTGGTAGTGTGGGAGTCTCATCACAAATTTGCGGAATACGGCTCAAGGTATCCGCATTAGTATTGTATTTACCGGGTTTATACTCGATTTGGTAGTCGAACTCCAGTAGCTGGCGATGGAACCTTAGTAAACGTGACGTGGGGTCTTTCACGTTAAATACTCCCTCTAATGGTTTGTGATCCGTGTATATGTTGAATTTTCTCCCTTGTAAATAACAGCGAAAATTCTTAGCCACCCAAGCAACGGCTAGTAATTCTTTCTCGATCGTAGAGTAGTTCTTTTCCACCTTATTCAACGTTCGGCTGGCATACGCGACTAGCTGATCCTTACCGATTTCGCCTTACGACAGCACGGCACTCAGTGCTCCATTACTAGCATCCGTGGTCAGCTATTATTTAGCAAGTCTCGAGGCTTGTTAAATTTTCCATAATAATTTGTTTTTACGGGCAAGGTTATTAGCCTTGCGCCAATCTTTCTCAGGATGTATTGACATATATGTTATATATATGAGTATACAACACTTACCTACTACTGTGGCATCTGGCTTGGTTAAGCCTCCGACTCGGAGAGTCCGTGTTACGTAATACCCTCCCCCATCGCCATCGCCCCATCGAGAAGGAGTAAAGAGTATAAATTCTATTTATATTTAAGGCCCCACATTAATTATTGATTGTGCAAGTACCTTTAGTCCTTTTATATGGTCTAGAATTAATTACGAGCTGAGGCACGAACCTGCATTGTGTTAATTTCGCAAGTTCGGTTAGGTAGGGTTTCTTTTCGAAGTAGTAGCGAGATGGCGAGAGATGGAGGGAGAGAGAGTTTCATTCTTTTTGGTTTTTTCCTTTGTCTGTTCTGAAGTGGTTGTAAGTTGAAACCCGTCCATGGAGGACGTATTTGAGTTGTTGAGTTTTTTTTGTTTAAGCTAGGATAAGTGTTTTTCAAATAATAGTAAATAAAAGTTGAAGTCGTCCACGAAGGACTGTCATTAAGTTTAGTTTTTTGTTTCTATTAATTGGAAATATTGTGAGACAGTGGTGAACCTTTGAAGGTACTGGTTGCGGTAAAGTTTGATGCCCGGGCTGACTTTGCTGACCTTGCTTTTGTTGCGTGGAACTGGAAGAAACCTTTTGATCTGGGAACCCAGCAGTGGGTCTTAGTTGGGAGTATCTGGTAAGCCCGCTTAAAAGGTTTTGTCTGGTTTCTTGCTGCAGCGGAGGAGAGGTAACTGGTTCGGTGCGGCACAGTTGTTCCCCATATTGCTTACCGCAGCTGCGGTACTTAGAGGTCCCGGAACCGAACTGAGAATTCCCTGAAGGTTGAACCGCAAAGGATACCTTGACACTGATTACAAGTTTGGCCAATATATAACCACTCGGCAAATTGACAACTTGAAAATTCAATACATAAAGATATAATGCATAACGACAGGTCTACGAGAAGAAAGAAATAGATTACCTGATTCAAATCTGTAACCAATACGGTAACAGTTGGCGCTGCGAACAGTATATATATATAGATTACGACAATTTGGCGCTGCGGACCTACTACCGCACGTCTACATCACAACTAATTACGAATTACAGCAATTATATAGCAAATTGGGACTACGAACAAGGATAATTTTATATAACAATCTGGCACTGCGGAAAGGATAATTATATATAACATCCGTAAGGTGGTTTCCTGTTGTAGCCCCTGGTCGGCCGAAGATTGGAGGTTCGAGTCCTATTGTGCCTTCGGGCTTGGTTAAGCCCGTGTGTAGGTCAACCAGCTGGTTTTGATTTTCTGATAATTTAGTTGCTGAGTGAAACACTGGTTGTAATTTTTGAATCGCGGTGCGACCATTTATTTAATTCTTTCTATTTAAAGCCCAAGTTAAATGTCAACAGACTATCGTAGTTATGCTGGTGGATTCTAATTCTAACTGGTCTTTGCTTGCAATGGAACTCCCTATTTATATCCAAAATCTTTATCAAAATGTTCATACCCTCCCACGGTTCATTGCTTACTTCCAGACAGCCACCCGATGCTAGTCCCAGTCGAAGGCCATGCCAACGACACTGGGAACCGGAACGTCGCAATTTTGCCGCCAGTCACCCTAAAGCGGCAACCTTACACCTACTCTGGCTGTAGTTCCACGCCAAGGTCATGGGAAAATCTCGATGCAAATAGTATGCATGTGCCTGGGTGGAATTACCTTGAAGGTGATAGGGTCTTAGGTGATCATCAAAGTTATTCGAGTTTGAGGAGTTGCGTAGCTGCAATTTGCATGTTAGAACATGGGTGTGGGCATGGCTGGGACGTGGGAATTGCAGAATTGCAATTTTAGGTATGAGAATGTGAAATGCACGCATTTCGAGGCGATGCGAATTTGATTTGCCTATGGCAATGAGTATCCTCTGGTATGTCTCCTTGGACGTTGCGTATTCTTCTGTTACGTCTCCAGCGCCGTGCTTCCTCTTTCGAGGGAAGAGCGTGGGGGTTATAATATCTTTTCTTATTTGAAACAATTATAGTTCTTAGTTAATAAATTAATTATAGGTTTTATTTATTTTTATATTTTATTGAACTCAGCTATCTCAAGCTGAGCTGTAACTTGATATACCTTTACAATATAAATTGTCCTGTTTTTATAGAACATTTTGTTCCAACAGTTCTTCCTTCGAGGATTGAGTCGTCCTTCGGGGATTGGTCTTCCTTCGAGGATTAAGTCGTCCTTCGGGGATTGGTCTTCCTTCGAGGATTAAGTCGTCCTTCGGGGATTGGTCTTCCTTCGAGGATTAAGTCATTCTTCGGGGCTTGGTCTTCCTTCGGGGATTGAGTCTTCCTTTGGGGAGTCCACCAGTCTTCGTGGATCCCACCGCTGCCACCAGTGTTACGTCTCCAGCGCCGTGCTTCCTCTTTCGAGGGAAGAGCGTGGAGGTTATAATATCTTTTCTTATTTGAAACAATTATAGTTCTTAGTTATTAAATTAATTATAGGTTTTATTTATTTTTATATTTTATTGAACTCAGCTATCTCAAGCTGAGCTCTAACTTGAACTACTTTTTCAATATAAATTTTGCTGTTTTTATAGAACATTTTGTTCCAACTAACTGTGTCGTATAAAATGAACAAAACAATCCAGAAGTCTCTGTTTATAATTTTGAATAACCTTTGAACGAAAATCAAAGTGGCTATGTTTTGAAATGAAAAATGTGCTTGTTATGAAAAGGGGCATGTTTTTAAATGTGCTGTAAGTGACTGGATGTAGAATATTGTGTCTGTTTATTTATGAATTGTATTAAATGAGAGTGTAAGATATGTGAGGATGTAGTTTTAAAGGTTGTGTTAGAAAGGACATGAGATTAGTGTTAAAGCGAATAAGGGTAGTATTCTGGAATACAACATCCCACCCTTCTTCGAGAAAGAAAATTATCCTTGAAGAGAATAATTTTCTGTTAACTATTGCTTAGATTAGGATTAATTACAGACTTGGATTTTCGTTCAATTATAATGGCGTTCAAAGTTAATCTTATATCAAAAGTTACAAAAATCCAAAAGTTCTTAATACTAGAAAAATAGGTTACAATAATCCAAAAGTTTACTTATAGTCTACTTACATTATATTTTAACTAACTTTAAATATTTCCAACTAACTTAAAATATTTCCACTTGGAACCTTTTCTTTTATTATCCAAAATACTTTTTTTTTCTATATATATGATTAATATTAATTCTCAAAATTCTCTTTTTCGTTCGAATTTCCAAATATTATATCCCAATATATATTTTAAAATATATTATATCCCAATATATATTTTAATTCTAAAATTTTCTTTCTTTCTTCCCCTTTTTTAACTTTTTTTTTTTTTTCTTTCGTTTCCGTCATTTCTTACAATTGTTTTATATATTGAATAAAAACAAGGGCCATTTGTTAAGTGTCTATCTTTTCCTTAAATTTATGGAACATTTTCTAACCGTGTTTAATTTTAAGATAATTGTTAAAAATTTGGTTATGTTGGGTGTATGGGTTATTTATTTATTCCGAAAATAGTTTTATATTATTATTGTGTAAAACTTTGAATTTATTTCCTATTTTGATTTCTGAGTTTTCATCGGATACTATGTTGTGTATTTCGTAGGGACCCTCCCATAAGGAAGCGAGCTTATTTTTTCTGGTATGGTTTTTTATGAGTACCTTGTCGCCAACTTTGAGTGTTTTATGGCTTGTTCCTTTGTCATAACACGCTTTAGATTTTTCCTTTTTGTCCTGCAATATGTTTTTAGCAATCTTGTAACCGTACTGTAGGTGGGCTTTTAGTTCGCTAGCGTAGTTCTCATAGTTGTATGACGTTTGCGGATTTATGCTGATCGAATTCGGTATTCGTGCAGGAAAACCATAGAGTAATTCAAAAGGGTTAAATGCGGTGCTACTGTGCGGTGTGGTGTTATACACAAACATTGAATATGGTAGCCAAGTATCCCATGAGAGTTGGTCCTTGTTAACGTAGTGTCTGAGATATTCGGCCAACGTTCGGTGGCTACGTTCTAAGGCTCCATTTGTTTGGGGATGATAAGGTGTTGTTTGTATCTTTTTGATTTTCAGAATCTTACATATTTCTTTAAAAAGGTGGCTTAGGAAATTGGTGCCTTGGTCCGTTAATACCGCGTCGGGTATTCCGAAACGACATATGATTTTCTCCACAAAACTACGAGCTATGGTGGGTGCTTCCGCATTGGGTAGCGGTATAGCTTCAGTGAACTTTGTTAAATCATCTTGGAACGTTAATAAGTATTTATTATCTTCGTAACTAGTTGGGAGCGGGCCAACAATATCTAGAGCTACTCGTTCGAAGGGGGTTGTACTTGTTGTTGTGATTTTCATCGGGATTTTTCTGTTTAGCGTTAGTTTGTTTCTTTGACACGAGTCGCATTTGCGGATGAATTCTTTCGTATATTTTATGAGGGTTGGCCAAAAGTATCTTGTTTTAAGACGTTTGATTGTGCGGGAGAATCCCTGGTGCCCTCCAAAAGGTGAATTATGGAAGTCACGGAGGATTTGATCGATATCCTGTCCGTCTTCGATATAGATTCTTTTGTCAGAGTAAAGATACACGGTGATCTTGGTTTGGGCGAATGTTTGTATGATGACATTTTTAAGGTGGGGATTTATTGGCTCTTGTTTTGGGATAGAAATGTCGATATGGTTTACCTTTTCTTTTATACAATAGTTATGAATTTTGCTGAGTGTTTGTTCAAAGCTGGGTTCGGTTCCTATGTCTAGCGGCAACGTAGTAACAATATATAAAGGGGATTTAGTCGTGTTTGGGTATAATTTTATTTCGTTTGGATTCGGACGTGTATAGGTAGGGATGGTTTTGAGTATCTTTTCGGTTTGGCCTTCTTTATTGGGTAATATGAATCTGATCTGGGTTTTGGCATACTCTATGGGTTTAGAAATTTTGATTATCTTACATTCGGTATGTCGGAGAGTAATTTCCTCACTTGCGGCTACTAATGGTTCAGCGGTGCCTTGACCTCTCGTTTTGCTTCTAGTGGTAACTAGTACCTTGCCTACCTCTTGTGTGTCTTGGAGGTTAATAGGGAGGCGGCTAAGTGCATCTGCGTTGGAGTTGTATTTTCCTGCCTTGTAAATAATTTGGTATTCATATTCTTCTAGCAATATTCTCCAACGATCCAATCTTGATGTCGGGTCCTTCAGATTCATGAGCCACTGTAGTGGTTTATGGTCTGTACATATTGTGAACCTTCGTCCGTAGATGTAGGGGCGAAATTGTTTGACGGCGTAGATGATTGCCAGTAGTTCCTTTTCTGTAGTGCTGTACCTGGATTCGGCGTCGTTAAGGGTACGGCTAGCATAACATATTGCTTTGTCCTGGCCAATTTCTCCCTGCGATAAGACCGCGCCTATTCCAACGTCGCTAGCGTCCGTAGTTACTATAAAGTCTTTATTGAAGTCAGGGTAAGCTAATATGGGAGGTTCTATAAGTTTATTTTTTAACGTATGGAAGGCTTCATCACAGAAGGGGTCCCATTTAAATGCTTCGGTTTTCTTTAGTAACTTCGTTAGTGGCTTTGCTATGGTTGAGAAATTGTCTATAAATCGCCGGTAGTATCCTATGAATCGGAGGAATGATTTTACTCCCTTGACATTCTTGGGTGTGGGATATGTTTTAGCAGCTTTAATCTTTTCGGGGTCTGGTTTAAGACCGTGTTCGGAAATTACATGACCCAGATACATTAGCTCCTTCTTCAGAAAAGTACATTTATCTGGTTGAAGCTTAAGGTTATTCTGACGTAAACAATTAAATATTCGTATAAGCTTTGAGTTGTGTTCTTGCAGGTTATATCCGTAAAGGACTATGCCATCGATGTATACAAAGCAGTCGAATCCTTGTAATCCCATTAAAACGTTGTTCATTAAACGTTGAAAAGTTGCGGGCGCGTTTCGTAGACCAAACGGCATACGGTTATATTCATAATGTCCATAAGGGGTACTGAAGCCGGTTATGCACTTGTCTTCATTGTCCATTAGGATTTGATGAAATCTGCTTGCCAGGTCGAGGGTGCTAAAATAAGTTGCCCTCCCTAGTTGATCCAGTATGTCCGTGATATTTGGTAACGGATATGCATCGGCAACAGTTACTTCGTTTAACCTACGGAAATCAACCACAACTCTCCATCTCTTATTACCTTCCCTGTCAGCCTTTTTTGGTACCAAGAGCAAGGGCGAGTTCCAAGGACTAGCACTGGGTTGGATAATACCACTTTGTAGCATATCATTCACCTGTTTGTGTATCTCGGTTTTTTGTGTGTCCGGGAGCCTGTAGGGTTTGGTAAATACGGGTGGCTTGTTTGGGTCAGTAATGATTTTATGTTTCAGCGCTTCTGTAAATGAGAGGCTGTCACCTTCGAGAAAAAATAAATCATTGTATTCCCTACATATTTGAAGGATAGATTGTTTTTCTTCACAATTACAGTGGCTGAGATTGATTATTGATGTTAACTTATTTAACCTGCCTTTGATTAGGTCGTCGGATTGACTAGAGATTAGGTTGAAATCACTTAGCTTGTCCCATTTGAAGTCTACGTCTTTAGTATTCACCGTTTGTTCTGTTTCCGAAGTGTTCATCATTAACACCTTTAATTTGGAGCCCTTGGGGCTGGTTAAGGTTTCGCCCACGTATATTCCTGGCATGATTCGTTTTTTTTGAATGATTATATCGCCGGATATGTCCTGGTGTTTACTATTTAACGGAAAGTCTACAATTTGTTGGCTTCTGGGTTTTAAAGTGAAAGTTGCTCTTTCAGTCTTATATGCTGCTGGAACATTTTGTACTTCAGTCTTTGCTGCTGAAACTTTGTCACCCAATCTTCTCTGTTTTCGCTTTGTATTCTGTTTAGAATTATTACTTTTTCCTTTTGATTCGAACTGAAGGTCTGAACAGGTGGCTCGTGATTCACATACTAGCTTATTACGGAGTAGGCTCGGTGCCTCGTTTGTAGAGCCGTATGGCTTTCTTCGATGCTCGCTCTCATTACCATTTGACATTGGAATCTTCAGGATGTGTTCCTTGAAATCGATTACACATCTATATTTAAATAAAAAATCGTTTCCTATAATTCCGTCATAAGGCAGATTTATTTGTTCGGTGAGTAGGTGGAAAGGATGATCCATGAGCATGGTATGATCCTTGGTTTTTACTTCTAGGGTACCACTTACCGTCCCCAGGGTTTTCAAAGAATCACCTGCTAGTGTGGATATTGTGTAGATCTTGTCATCTTTTTTCTGATTCTTTAAGCACGATGATTTTAAAAGGCTTAGGTCGGCGCCGGTATCAATTAGAAGAGTCGTGTACATATTGTCTGCGGGACTAACTCTAAGACGTATCGCTGGTTCTTTTAATTCGGGACAAAAGGGTACGTGGAATCTTAGATTTTGTGTATATTGATCATTACAGTCGTTCGAAAGGAATGGCTGTGTGTCTCCTTCCGAATTACCTTGTTTCCTCGCTATATGAGTCGACCGAATACTATAGATTGAAGAGTTCCGTTCAGCATGATTCTGTTGGCGTCTGGCCTCGTTTTCCGACTCTTGCACCCGAGAAAAGTGAACATTTTGCCTATCGTTTTGTCTATTGGTGATTCTAGGATTTTCACTAAAACGATTTTCGGTAGGATTATTTCGGAATGGATTACGCGTTGTTGTACCTTGTTGGTAATTTGATAAGGACGGTCCATTCCTAGATATCTTGTATCTACACTCGTTCTCTGTGTGATTATTCCGTCCACAGAAATTGCAAGTAATGTTAAATTCTCTTTTTATGGGTTGTCTATTCGGAAAATTGTTGGACTGCATGTTCCGATAACATGTGTCCTGAGAATGACCTGGCTTACCGCAGGTTTGGCAGACTCTACGATTAAATTTAGGATTTTCATTATATTGATATCAGCATATAGTTGTCCATTCGAGCAGCATGTGATACTACATGTGGAATTGACTGTTTTAAACTACTTCCCCCATGGACTTTGGCTAGGATTTTCAGTTGTTCATTCTTGAGACCATCCTCAAATATTTGCACGGCCAATTTTGAGTTTTCTTCTATCAAGAATTCTCTAACCACCGTGTCTGCTGTTATTTCACACGTAGCAGAGTTCATCGTCCTCAGAGCATTCGCAACTCTATCTCCGTATTCCCGAACGGTTTCTCTGAAGTTTTGTTTCACGGATATCAACTCATTGTGTGCCGTTGACCGAGATTGCTCCTCTTTATATTCTGATTCAAGTTTATCCTTTAAATCCTCCCATTTAGCGATTGTGCTATACCTAATCAGATCATAGGCAGGACCCTCTAATCTATTTTTGACTAGCTCCAAAAATGTTTCATATATCTCCGGGTCTGCCCTTTTTATAGATCTAAATAAAACGTCTCCCCCGGAAATAAATTTATCTAGGTCGCAGGGTTTCCCGTCAAAGGTAGGGATGATTCTGAAAACATCAGAAATTCCGACAGAAAGAGCCATTTCAGGGGGGTTATGGTGTATTTGTAGAGAGTGGATTTGTTCTTCCCCCTGCCTAGCCGCCTGTCTCGTGTAATACGGACTCGTAATATTGAAAACTTTGAAATCAATGTATGGTAAAATCACTTCTTAAAAATACGGTATATAAAATTGGCCTTTCTTTTAGTTATTCAATATATATGGAAAAGAAAGTTAAGTTGGTCCCAAAGCTGTAAAGAAAGAAAATTCGACGAGAAAGAAAAAACGGAAATGTCGTCGAAATACTGAAAAGTAATTTCTATTGGAAACATTTTTTGTAAAAAGGAAAAGTTAAAAGTTCCAAGGTGAAAATATTCCTACGGAAGAATGAAGAGAGAAAAATTGATATTTTGCTAACGATTCTTACTACTAATATATGTGGGCTGACTGTTGATTGATGTTTTGTTCTTTTCGACATTACCACTTCCTGGATTCCAATAGTGTAGTTTCTTCTTAAAAAAATTTTTTCTTGAGTTATCGTCTTCTTTTTATATTATTTCCGCTTTTTATATTATTAGTGCCAGGCAGACTTCACGCCCTATAGTTGTGTGTTATCCTGGTCTTTTTTTTCGTCGTTTTATGTCTTATATATAATTTTTTTTTCAAATCTCTGAGGTTAATTTGGATTTCCTCAGCAGTTGCGTTGACTTCGTAGAAGGAACTTTCATCATTGATCCCGCCAGTCGTCGTTAATCGCACTAATCTTCCTCTGGGATTGAGTCCTCCTTCGTGGATCGGTCTTCCTTCGAGGATTGAGTCGTCCTTCGGGGATTGGTCTTCCTTCGAGGATTAAGTCGTTCTTCGGGGATTGGTCTTCCTTCGAGGATTAAGTCGTCCTTCGGGGCTTGGTCTTCCTTCGGGGATTGAGTCTTCCTTTGGGGAGTCCACCAGTCTTCGTGGATCCCACCGCTGCCACCAGTGTTACGTCTCCAGCGCCGTGCTTCCTCTTTCGAGGGTTATAATATCTTTTCTTATTTGAAACAATTATAGTTCTTAGTTATTAAATTAATTATAGGTTTTATTTATTTTTATATTTTATTGAACTAAGCTATCTCAAGCTGAGCTCTAACTTGAACTACGTTTACAATATAAATTTTCCTGTTTTGATAGAACATTTTGTTCCAACTAACTGTGTCGTATAAAATGAACAAAACAATCTAGAAGTCTCTGTGACTTAAAATTTTGAATAAACTTTGAACGAAAATCAAAGTGGCTATGTTTTTAAATGATAAATGTGCTTGTTATGAAAAGGAGTATGTTTTTAAATGTGCTGTAAGTGACTGGATATAGAATATTGTGTCTGTTTATTTATGAATTGTATTAAATGAGAATGTAAAATATGTGAGGATGTAGTTTTAAAGGTTGTGTTAGAAAGGACATGAGATTAGTGTTAAAGCGAATAAGGGTAGTATTCTGGAATACAACACTTCCCCTTGATTTAATATAAGTAAATAATCGCCCTTCCAATAAAGTGACGGATCAAGTATTAATGAAAAACAAGTAACTCAACAGATTAATCATGTAATACACCAACTTTACATCTGACTAAAGTACAAACGTATTATATTTATTTGTTTAATTACATATTTACACAGATCAGTACTTATTTGTTTATATATATATTTATTTATTTGTTCCTCTTTTTTCCCAGTAAATTGAAGGTTTTTTCGTAACTTCCTTCAAATCATTGTTTGCTTCTTCCATATAAATATTTTTAATCCCAACGCTATTATCCAGCTGAAAGTTATTAAATAAACATCAAATGGCTGGATGTAAATTGTGCGGCAAGCATATTGTATATTTTAATAAGGAATAAACAATTATCTATCTATCTCTCCACAATAAAACAATTTTCTATTCGCTCTGACAGAGAACTAAAACGAAAGCTGATCGATATAAAATAATTTTTGAATCTGTATTCAAATTGTGTGGCAAGCATATTATATATTTTAATACGAATTTAAGAATTACCTATCTCTCCACAATAAAAAGAAATGCTATTCACTGACGGAGAACTAAAACGAAACCGTCAATTATCCATTCTTACCGTTTACCAGGCTGTCGATACGACTCTTGGATGTACAGTCATTGAATACCCGTCTCCTCAATGAGTTCCACGTCATGTTTGATCGTTGTTTCCTTCGAATTAACGCAGTCCCCTACGTGATCGATTTCCTTTTCCAGTGAGGTGCTGAGGCACAAATCTTTAATGATACTCCCGTCGATTGCTTGGGGATTTCGCCATTTGTGGCTTTAGAAACAGGAGCATATTCTTCGTCAATACAGGGTGTGCTCCCAATGTCGAAATTATCGCCGATTAAATCATCCTCTACAATTTCATGTTTGATGTTAAGTTCATTTGAGTTCGTGTTTTGCTGTATTTGGAAGATTTCTTTAACCAGCGATTTCGTTTGCGTGTGTTCCGATGAGTTACCCACTTCAACTCGATTTAGATGACACTTTGCGTGTTTTTGAAAAAGCTTCTCCCTCCTGAATTCTTTGCAAGTGGATTTGTAATGGGTTCGAAGATGCCTCTTCAGGCTTTTAGAATATCCAAAGTTCTTGTCACAAGTCGGGCATTTGAAGGGTTTTACACCCGTGTGGTCGCTTTCGTGGTTCTTTTTGACCACGTTGGTAGAGAACCGAAGATCACAGTATTGACATTTGTAAGGCTTTTCACCAGTATGTACTCTCACATGCAGCCTTAGTGCCCCACTACTCACAAAGGTTTTATCACAATGAACGCAACTGAAAGGTCGCACATTGTTGTGGCGTCTCATATGTTCATCAAGTGCACTTTGTTTCCTAAAATCGTGATTACATATCTCACAAATCTTTAATGATATCGCCGTCGATAGCTTCGGGATTTCGCCATTTGTGGCTTCAGAAACGGGACCATTTTCTTCGGCAATGCAGGCGGTGCTCCCAATGTCTAAATTATCGCCGATTAAATCATCCTCTGCAATTTCATGTTTGATGATAATTTCGTTTGAGTTCGTGTTTTCCTGTATTTCGAAGATTTCTTTAACCAGCGATTTCGTTTGCGTGTGTTCCGATGAGTTATTCACTTCAACTCGATTTAGATGACGGTTTGCGTGTTCTTGAAAAACCTTCTCTCTCCTGAATTCTTTGTAAGTGGATTTATTATGGGTTCCAAGATGCCTCTTCAGGCTTTTAGAATATCCAAAGTTCTTGTCACAAGTCGGGCATTTGAAGGGTTTTTCACCCGTGTGGTCGCTCTGGTGGTTCCGTTTGATCAGTGTACTAGAGAACCGAAGATCATAGTATTGACATTTGTATGACTTTTCATCAGTATGTACTCTCACATGGCGCTGTAATGCCGAACGAGTCACAAACGCTTTGTCACAATAATCACAACTGAAAGGTCGCACATTGTTGTGGCGTCTCATATGAACATCGAGTGCATTTTGATACTTAAAACCGTGGTTACATATCTCACAAATCTTTAATGAGACTCCCGTCGTTTGCTTCGGTCGGACTCTAGGGTGCTTCATATTATAATCAGACGTGAAGCTTGATTCTTCACTTAATATTTTTTGCCGACCTCTCGATTGCTTTGGCATTTTATAATTTACGTTCTCTCTCGATTTATTTAGTTCCGTATTGTTACTATGGACATAGGAATCTGCACGATCTCCCACAATAGGTTTGGATTCAGTACCAGCATTATCTTCTAAGTTAAGACAGGGTGTGTTCTCACAACCATCATCAACTGTAGTGTTGTCCATAACTTCATCCTTAATGCAGATACCAAGAATTGGCTTTACTGTGGGTGAACTCGTTTTCCATAAGTCTTTTATTTGAAACTCTTGGTGATTTGTATTTAGCAGTGCTTTGATTATCGATTCCGATTGCTCATAGTTTCGATGGAATTTGGAGACAACGTTAAGGTCGTCGAGGCATTGCAAGCAAATGCGTTTTGGTTGATTTGTATCTCTTTTAATCAAAATATCGGAGTATTTCATTATTTTATCAGCAATCTCGATTGAATCGCTACCTTTTCCGAAAATACAACGATTTTCGCCTTTTTGTAAACAAACTAAACATACACTTTCCCACTCAATTAAACGCTACATGTTTTAAAATTCGACGTTTTACTTTTAAGTAATAACTCACAACAATTCTATTTACTTTCTGTGAGATTTTGTTCGTTTATTTGACTTACGGATTGAAGTGTATATTTATTGACGTTTTGCAAGAGAGGAGCTGTTCGATTTGTGCACAGAAATAAAGGGTTTTTCCTCTTTTATTAAGGAGGGAACCTCATGTAAATAGCCTGTTTTTCAGCAGCTTAATTTGCAATTTAAGGCAGAAGACTGATCGTTAATAATAAAACGGTGCAATGCCGGCTTGAAAACAGCGTTTTCAAAATGCGCCGTGCAGCTTCATCATCGGCACTACCACCGCGATCCGGACTTGGCCTTATTTAACAAATCTCTCCACCGGTCCCGATTTCGAGCCGATGTCATCCAGGTTGCCACTCCCAGGCTCGGGGCGTCCTGGTCTACGCCATCCCTCCATCGCAGACAAGGTCTGCCGCGCTGTCTTCTTCCATACATCCTGCCACAAGGGACTTTTCGGGCAGGCTCCTCTTCGCTCATTCGAGCTAGGTGTGCCGCCCACCGGAGTCTACGGAGCTTGATTTTTCTTACAACATTAGCTTCAAGGTAGATTGCGAACAATTCATGGTTGTAGCGTCTCCGGAATCGTCCTCTCTCACATACGGGGCCAACAATTCTCTTTAAGACCTTCCTCTCGAACGCGGTCAAGATGGTCCCATGATTGCGAATTTCCATCCACAATACTTCGCACGTAATCTACGAGTGGACGATGGGCTTGTTCTAAGGCTCCATTCGATTGTGGATGGTACGCTGAGGTATGTAGTTTTTTAATACGGAGCAGTTTTCACACGCTTTTAAACAAACTGCTTAGGAGATTGCTTCCCTGATCGGTGACCAATTGCTTCGGAACACCATACCGAGGAATTATTTGGTCGAAGAAGACTGTGGCCACCGTTTCTGCCTCCGCATCTGGGAGAGCGTAGCAATCTATAAATTTCGAAAAGTTGTCTTGGAATGTGAGTATATATTGATTGCCGGTTGGAGTGTGATCAAGAGGACCTACTATATCTAACTATACTTTGTCAAAAGGCCTCTTTGCAATGTAGGTTATTACAATGGGCATACGTATGTTCGGTGAAGATTTCATGGTTTGACATGTTTTACATACTTTGATGTATTGTATAATATCGCGCATCATGTTCTTCCACCAAAAATTCCTACGTATTTTATTATACGTTTTACTCACTTCTTGGTGTCCAACCAAAGGAGGATCATGGTATTCCCGGAGTAGGACCTAGATGTCTTCAGGATTTGTTATCTCCATTCCGTTTTCCGTGCAGGTCGGAATGGGACTCTCGTTAAGAGAGGACTGGTCGTCATTTGGACTATCCTGAGTTCCTTCGCTTGCCCTTAGATTTTTAGCTTGGTCGCGTGTTAGTACATTGCACATTGGTAATGTGGGAGTCTCATCACAAATTTGCAGAATACGGCTCAAGGTATCCGCACTAGTATTGTATTTACCGGGTTTATACTCGATTTGGTAGTCGAACTCCAGTAGCTTGCGATGGAACCTTAGTAAACGTGACGTGGGGTCTTTCACGTTAAATACTCCCTCTAATGGTTTGTGATCCGTGTATATGTTGAATTTTCTCCTTTGTAAATAACAGCGAAAATTCTTAGCCGCCCAACCAACGGCTAGTAATTCTTTCTCGATCGTAGAGTAGTTCTTTTCCACCTTATTCAACGTTCGGCTGGCATACGCGACTAGCTGGTCCTTACCGATTTCGCCTTACGACAGCACGGCACCCAGTGCTCCATTACTAGCATCCGTGGTCAGACATTATTTAGCAAGTCTCGAGGCTTGTTAAATTTTCCATAATAATTTGGTTTTACGGGCAGGGTTATTAGCCTTGCGCCAATCTTTCTCGGGATGTATTGACATATATGTTATATATATGATTATACAACACTTACCTACTACTGTGGCTTCTGGCTTGGTTAAGCCTCCGACTCGGAGAGTCCGTATTACGTAATACCCTCCCCCATCGCCATCGCCCCACCGAGAAGGAGTAAAGAGTATAAATTCTATTTATATTTAAGGCTCCACATTAATTATTGATTGTGCAAGTACCTTTAGTCCTTTTATATGGTCTAGAATTAATTACGAGCTGAGGCACGAACCTGCATTGTGTTAATTTCGCAAGTTCGGTTAGGTAGGGTTTCTTTTCGGAGTAGTAGCGAGATGGCGAGAGATGGAGGGAGAGAGAGTTTTATTCTTTTTGGTTTTTTCTTTTGTCTGTTCTGAAGTGGTTGTAAGTTGAAACCCGTCCATGGAGGACGTATTTGAGTTGTTGAGTTTTTTTTTGTTTAAGCTAGGATAAGTGTTTTTCAAATAATAGTAAATAAAAGTTGAAGTCGGCCACGAAGGACTGTCATTAAGTTTAGTTTTTTGTTTCTATTAATTGGAAATATTGTGAGACTGGTGAACCTTTGAAGCTACTGGTTGCGGTAAAGTTTGATGTCCGGGCTGACTTTACTGACTTTGCTTTTGTTGCGTGGAACTAGTGGAAACCCCGTATTCTTGGAACCCAGCGGTGGGTCATAGTTGGGAGTATCTGGTAAGCCCACTTAAAAGGTTTTGTGTAGTTTCTTGCTGCAGCGGAGGAGAGGTAACTGGTTCGGTGCGGCACAGTTGTTCCCCATATTGCTTACCGCTGCTGCGGTACCTAGAGGTCCCGGAACCGAACTGAGAATTCCCTGAAGGTTGAACCGCAAAGGATACCTTGACACTGATTGCAACTTTGGTCAATATATAACCACTCGGCAAATTGACAACTTTAAAATTTAATACATAAAGATATAATGCATAACGACAGGTCTACAAGAAGAAAGAAATAGATTACCTGATTCAAATCTGTAACCAATACGGTAACAGTTGGCGCTGCGAACAGTATATATATATATATATATATATATATATATATATATATATATATATATCGATTATGACAATTTGGGGCTGCGGACCTACTACCGCACGTCTACATCACAACTAATTACGAACTACAGCAATTATATAGCAAATTGGCACTGCGAACAAGGATAATTTTATATAACAAGCTGGCACTGCGGCAAGGATAATTATATATAACATCCGTAAGGTGGTTTCCTGTTATAGCCCCTGGTCGGCCGAAGATTGGAGGTTCGAGTCTTATTGTGCCTTCGGGCTTGGTTAAGCCCGTGTGTAGGTTAGCCGGCTGGTTTTGATTTTCTCCTAATTTGGTTGCCGAGTGCAACACTGGGTGTAGTTTTTGAATCGCGGTGCGACCATTTATTTAATTCTTTCTATTTAAAGTCCAAGTTAAATTTCAACAGACTACCGTAGTTGTGCTGGTGGATTCTGATTCTATTTCTAACTGAACTTTGGTTCCAACGGAACTCCCTATTTATATCCAAAATCTTAATCAAAATGTTCATACCCTCCCACGGTTCATTGCTTACTTCTACACAGCCACCCGATGCTAGTCCCAGTCGAAGGTCATGCCAACGACGCTGGGAACCGCAACGTCGCAATTTTGCCACCAGTCACCCTAAAGCGGCAGCCTTCCACCTACTCTGGCTGTAGTTCCACCCCAAGGTCATGGGAAAATCTCGATGCAAATAGTATGCATGTGCCTGGGTGGAATTACCTTGAAGGTGATGGGGTCTTAGGTGATCATCAAAGTTATTAGAGTTTTAGGAGTTGCGTAGCTGCAATTTGCATGTTAGAACATGGGCAAGGGAATGGCTTGGACGTGGGAATTGCAGAATTGCAATTTTAGGTATGAGAATGTGAAATGCATGCATCTCAAGGTGATGCAAATTTGATTTGCCTACGGCAAATAACGTGTAACATTAGATGCGTAGAAATAATATTACAGATGTATTTCAAGTTGTATTGTGAGAATTTTGCGTACAGCAATTTGCATGGAAGGCTATATGTTTGGACATATGCGTATATGTATGTAGATATTATCGATTATTGGTATAACGATTACTGCAGCGTATACATGTCCTGTGTACGCGAATTTTAGTCTGGGAGTTTTGGAATATTAGAGTATTGGATGTTACATGGCAGGCGGGTGCAATATCTTGGGCTCGTGTATACCCCAAAGATGAATTTCATCAAACATGCGACCCACATTTTTCAAAGGGGCCTCGGTCGATTCAAGCAACTGCACAACACCTTGAAGTCCAACTTCTCTGTTATAAGCAGTTAATCCGATCTGGAATATCGTACGGCTTTCCCATATGGTCTTGTATATCTTCGGCCCAAATTGAAAGGCTTCGAGTTTTCGAAAGGAAACTCCTTAGAAGATGCTGCAACTAATCTAGTAGGCCTGGCGGTCTTCAGTACCCCAATTCTCTCCTATATGAAGGTGCCTTCGTTACGCATATCGACGAGTATTTGCTGCAATTAGCATACAAGTACCGCAAAACCATACAGGATAGGGAGAACCTACTTCTACGAGTCTTGGGTTTTTGACCCTTCTCTCGTTCGATTTCTTCGAATCCGACCACCACAATTTCTTCTTCAGTGAAAAATAGAAGAAAGCACCCTTCCCAACCTTACCAGTCTTGTATGATTTCCTTCCCACCATCTCTCCATCCAAATAGTTAGACCATTTCAACTAACCCTGCACACACTGTCCTTAGATATCTCCCCCTATCCTTTTAAGATATTTCGAGATCAAGCCCAACATCCTCAAGTACGTGGGGGATTCTGGTTGTCGCAAGGTGACCAGGAGCCAGAGACACGATGAAGAAAACATTAAGTTTAATCGGCCTCTCGCCACTTTTTTTTCGAGGATCAATATAATCACGAAGGCCGAACGTACGGCCACTGCGCGAACCGTAGATTTAACCGCATCAAATAAGTAATACTTGAATAATTATTAAATAATAATCAAAAGCAAGACTAATAAAACAATATGTAAAATTAACTTTGTTGAATTCATTGAATTGTTCGCGAGACGAGTTCGAAAGTGCAGTTGTTGCATCCCCATTTGTAAAATTGTGTTTTCCAAGTAATTAGCAGCCAAGATAAATAAAGAGCACGTTTATTGGACCAACCAAGCTCCCAGGGCCAGTGGCTAGATACAATGAGGATCCTCTGGTATGTCTTCTTGGACGTTGCGTATTCTTCCCCTTGATTTAATATAAGTAAATAATCGCCCTTCCAATAAGGTGACGGATCAATTAGTAATGAAAAACAAGTAACTCAACAGATTAATCGTCTAATACACCAACTTTACACCTGACTAAAGTACAAACGTATTATATTTATTTGTTTAATTATATATTTACACAGATCAGTACTTATTTGTTTATATATATATTTATTTATTTGTTCCCTTTTTGTTTCCAGTAAATTGAAGGGTTTTTTTGTAACTTCCTTCAAATCATTGTTTGCTTCTTCTATGTGAATATTGTCACTCCCAACACTATTATCCAGCTGAAAGCTATGAAATAAACATCATATGGCTGTATGTAAATTGTGCGGCAAGCATATTGTAAATTATAATAAGGAATAAACAATTATATATCTATCTCTCCACAATAAAACAATTTTCTATTCGCTCTAACGGAGAACTAAAATGAAAGCTGATCGATATAAAATAATTTTTGAATCTGTATTTAATTTGTGTGGCAAGCATATTATATATTTTAATACGAAATAAAGAATTACCTATCTCTCCACAATAAAAAGAAATGCTATTCACTGACGGAGAACGAAAACGAAACCATCAATTATCCATTCTTATCGTTTAACAGGCTGTCGATACGACTCTTGGATGTACAGTCATTGAATACCCGTCTCCTCAATGAGTTCCACGTCATGTTTGATCCTTGTTCCCTTCGAATTAGCGCAGTCCCTTACGTGATCAATTTCCTTTTCCAGTCGTTTCTTCTGTTCGTCCTCCGATGACTTATCCAATTCATTTCCAGTGAGGTGCTCAGCTACGTGTCTTTGACAATGCACCTTTTTAGTGAATTCTTCACCGCATTTTTTGCAACTGAATTTATTTTCGCCATTATGGACTCGAAGATGCGACGTCAGGCCTTTAGAATATCCGAAGCTCTTGTCACAAGTCGGGCATTTGTAAGGTTTTACACCTGTGTGCTTGCTCTCGTGATTCAGTGTGACGTCCCTGTCGGAAAACCGAAGATCACAGTATTGACATTTGTAAAGCTTTTCACCAGTATGTACTCTCACATGGCGCACTAAAGCCCCACTAATCACAAAGGTTTTATCACAATGATGGCAACTGAAAGGTCGCACATTGTTGTGGCGTCTCATATGAACATTGAGCTCATATTGAGTCGTAAAATTGCGATTACATATCTCACAAATCTTTAATGATACTCCCTTCGATGGCTTCGGGATTTCGCCGTTTGTGGCTTCAGAAACGGGACCATTTTCTTCGGCAATGCAGGCGGTGCTCCCAATGTGGAAATGATCGCCGATTAAATCATCCTCTGCAATTTCATGTTTGATGATAATTTCGTTTGAGTTCGTGTTTTCTTGTATTTGGAAGATTTCTTTAACCAGCGATTTCGTTTTCGTGTGTTCCGACGAGTTATTTAGTTCAACTCGATTTAGATGACGGTTTGCGTGTTCTTGAAAAACCTTCTCTCTCCTGAATTCTTTGCAAGTGGATTTATTATGGGTTCGAAGGTGCCACTTAAGGCTTTGAGAATATCCGAAGCTCTTGTAACAAGTCGGACATTTGAAGGGTTTTTCACCCGTGTGGCCGCTCTCGTGGTTTCTTTTTACCATTGTAGTAGAGAACCGAAGATCACAGTATTGACATTTGTAAGGCTTTTCACCAGTATGTACTCTCACATGGAGACTTAATTCCCAACGAGTCACAAACGCTTTGCCACAATGATCGCAACTGAAAGGTCGCACATTGTTGTGGCGTCTCATATGAATATTGAGGATATTTCGAGTCTTAAAATCGCGATTACATATCTCACAAATCGTTAATGAGACTCCCGTCGATGGCTTCGGGATTTCGCCGTTTGTGGCTTCAGAAACGGGACGATTTTCCTCGGCAATGCAGGCGGTGCTCCCAATGTGGAAATTATCGCCGATTAAATCATCCTCTGCAATTTCATGTTTGATGATAATTTCGTTTGAGTTCGTGTTTTCCTGTATTTCGAGGATTTCTTTAACCAGCGATTTCGTTTGCGTGTGTTCCGATGAGTTATTCAGTTCAACTCGATTTAGATGACGGTTTGCGTTTTTTTGAAAAACCTTCTCTCTCCTGAATTCTTTGCAAGTGGATTTATTATGGGTTCGAAGGTGCCACTTAAGGCTTTGAGAATATCCGAAGCTCTTGTAACAAGTCGGACATTTGAAGGGTTTTTCACCTGTGTGGTCGCTCTCGTGGTTCCTTTTGACCATTGTAGTAGAGAACCGAAGATCACAGTATTGACATTTGTAAGGCTTTTCACCAGTATGTACTCTCACATGGAGCCTTAGTTCCCAACGAGTCACAAACGCTTTGCCACAATGATCGCAACCGAAAGGTCGCACATTGTTGTGGCGTCTCATATGAATATTGAGGACATTTCGAGTCTTAAAATCGCGATTACATATCTCACAAATCGTTAATGAGACTCCCGTCGATTGCTTCGGTTGGACTCTAAGGTGCTTCACGGGTCTTTTATAATCAGACGTGAAGCTTGATTGTGCACATAATATTTTTTGCCGAGCTCTGGAACGCTTTGGCATTGTATAATTCATCTCTTGTCTCGATTTATTATTTTGACAGTTTTTCATATTATTTAGTTCCGTAGTGTTACTATGGACATGGGAATCTGGACGATCTCCCACAACAGGTTTGGATTCAGTACCAGCATTATCTCCTAAGTTAAGACAGGGTGTGTTCTCACAGCCATCATCAACTGTAGTGTTGTCCACAACTTCATCCTTAATGCAGATGCCAAGAATTGGCTTTACTGTGGGTGAACTCGTTTTCCATAAGTCTTTTATTTGAAACTCTTGGTGATTTGTATTTAACAGTGCTTTGATTATCGATTCCGATTGCTCATAGTTTCGATGGAATTTGGAGGCAACGTTAAGGTCGTCGAGGCATTGGAAACAAATGCTTTTTGGTTGATTTGTATCTCTTTTAATCAAAATATCCGAGTATTTCATTATTTTATCAGCAATCACGATTGAATCGTTATCTTTTCCGAAAATACAACGATTTTCGCCTTTTTGTAAACAAACTAAACATACTCCTTCCCATTCAATCAAACGTGACATGTTTTAAAATTCGATGTTTTACTTTTAAGTAATAACACTACAATTCTATTCTACTTTATGTGAGATTTTGTTAGTTTATTTGACATTTTGCTGTCAGTGAATTTTTATTGATTTTTTTATAGTTGATGAGCTGTTCGATTTGTGTAGAGAAATAAAGAGTTTATGCTGTTTTATTAATGTTTGAATGTTTTTAAACATCTGCAGTAATATGCTTTATTGTAACATGTGTTTTCCAGCTGAGTCTTATAATAGCTTTTATACTATATATTTGATTTTTAAGTCCAGAGTGAGTTACATGACTAACTATCGCGTGATCAAATGCTAGTCCATACTTTTAGTTAGCTATTGTGACGCTAATGACAATCAGTGCTGGAATCTTCGAGAAAGTCCGAAACAAAGTACTAGATTATTTTAGGAAGTACCGGAAAACTGGAATAGAACATTCAAGACTATGGAACGGACGGAAACGATACCCCAAATCAGAATGAGGAAAAACAGTTTAAATACATCGCACGCAGATCGGAAGTTAAGTAATAAGAAGTAGAAAGTCAAGCAAGCGATAAGTAATGAGTAAGAAGCAATAAGTGTGGTAGCGATAAGTACGGAAGCGATAAGTGAAGAAATCGTTAAGTGTACGGTAAAAAGTAACGGTTGTTATTAACGGACTAATAAAGTGTCACATCAATTCAAAATCGATTCAACGGCTCTTATTTATTCAAAATAATTAATCCAGCGAACCCTAAGCTCGCTACAATATATTTATGGTGGCGTGTGCGAACATGGGGATGTGTCGACGTGGAGAGACACAACTTTTAATCCAGCATCCAAAATAAGAAGGAGATATCCCCGCTATAGCAGTCATCTGAACAACAGGAAATCTGTGGCATTTCTCACAGTTTCACACACAACACGCTAGCGAATAGTGAAGAACAGTACGGAAAGAAGTTGAAAGTATATTCATATACTATAGTAATTAACATAACAATCCCACATCAGTTGAGTGCATTTGAGAATAGCGATCAAATTCGTTCACACTGCAGTTTTCAAATGTGCATGCTTTGGTTTGATTCGCACGCTTTTCAGTACCGTCGCAAAACACTATAAATTCCCTTATATAAAGTAGATCCCCCCCAACGCCGAATATATTTTACCAATGCTTGTTGAGGTGTTTGTATAAATGATGATGGAGAGTTTATTAATTTAATATAAAATATAAGAGGGTTTATTACCTATAAGTATACAGACTAAACAAATGAGCGGGATGTTCATAGCGCATGTTTTTCTTTTATTTACTACATTTATTAGACCCAAAATTAAGCGTTGCAATAAATAATACAGCAATTTTATAATAGATTGGTTACATAATAGGTGTTTAATGTAATGTGCTAACATTTTTCAAACAGTTCTTTTTTACATGTGCTTAGGATTTAATGGGATTTGGATACATTGTTAATTTTATTTTTCCTGGAAAAGGTCAGAAGAAAAACCAGGAACTCTGTTTATTTTAACTTAGCCTACTTAAAATTACTTAACATAACTTAATCTAATCCTATTTACAATTTACAATATTTGATATGGCAGTGATAGTGACAATTTGATGACTTAAAAATGATATTTACAATTTTTATTTATGTGGATGTGGAACATCTTGTTTTGATTGAGGGTAGTAAGGGATATGATCAGGTATGTTCTTGAAGGAGGGACGCGCTATTCGGTTCTATGTTAAAAGTAAGAATCTTGGAGAATGGTTGGATGTTGCTGTATTTGAAATTATTGGGTGCCAGTTCGGTGTTGTGGTACACGATCTCGTTTAGATCGTTAATCAGTCTGCCTGAGGTGAAGAGGGTCTTGATTTGAAGACACGGTAATAAGGTCCCGTATTGTAGGAGAGTGATCGTAGGTCTGTTATTATCGGGTTGGGATTGTGAGGAAGGTTTTCTATGAAATTTATCGACAGTTCTAGGATCCGTCTATCCAGTCGTCCGATGCCGGCGATGTTGTAAAGATCGTTGTTACTATGGTATCTATATGAGTTGGTTTTTCGGTGTAAGCCAGTGATAAACCGGAAACATTTTCGTTCAAACACTCGTAATTTCTCCATTTGGGAGGATGAGATGTGGTGTCATAATGGGCAGGCGTATGTAAGAGTGGGTCCGATTATCTGTTTAT
This sequence comes from Microdon myrmicae, assembly GCA_963931805.1. Lineage (NCBI taxonomy): Eukaryota > Metazoa > Arthropoda > Insecta > Diptera > Syrphidae > Microdon > Microdon myrmicae. Next base: position 11,475,545 of record OZ007502.1, read on the forward strand.
AGATGAACTGTTTGACCTTAAGAGGGAGGCCTTTAGGTTTCTACAACACTCGTCTGCAGAGGTTGAGCTGTGTTGAGGCTTTATGAAGGGAATTTTTGATGTGGGTTGAGAATGACCAGTCGTTGGAAAGGGTTACTCCCAAATAGTTTAGAGTTTTGGAAGGTTTTATGAGGGTATTATTAAGCTTGAGTTTAATTTTGTTGTGGCAACGTTTAGTGTTTTTTGTGCAGTGAGCGGTTTTGCCCGTAAACACTGTTAGCTGGGTTTTGGTTGGGTTGAGGCGAATTTTCCATTTGTTAAAGTGTGCTGAGGCGAGCGGGAGGAAGTTGTTAATGGGGTTTCTTGGCGCTTTGACAAATCTACTGCTAGAGTAGATTAAAGTATCGTCAGTATAATTTAGCATTACAACACTAGGTGGAGGTTGGGGAATATCGGACGTGTATAGAAGATCCCTGGGGAACTCCCGAGGTTATGTTGCGGGTTTGTGAGAGGGAAGAGTTTATTCTGACCATGAAGTTCGTACCAGAGAGATAAGATACTAGGAGCTTTGTGATGTTTGAATTCAGACCAAATAAGCAGTGCAGCTTATAAAGAAATCCTGAGATCCAGACACAATCAAACGCTTTGGAAATATCGGGAGATATACACACGGTAGGGCATTGGTTTTCCAGACTGGTTTTGACATCATGTGTAAGTTTTAGGAGGCCATGGCAAGTGGAGTGTCGCTCACAAAAGCCAAACTGAGAATTAGAGATAAGAGTGTTATCATCTCGTTGAGTAGACATCAGCCGACTTGAGAAAGAAGTCAATTGTTGACTGCGTCGAGTTGGTGACACGAGTTGGCTGTACTGGACTGTCGATGTACGTATATGGGTGAGATGAGAGGACGTCCAAAAGTTGGCAATCGTATTTGTTATTCTTTATGTCGTTGAATGCTGTATGTCGAGCGTTCCAGTCTCCACCGATTATGAATGGTGCGGGGAGAGACTGTCTGATTAATTGAGATATGTCAGAGTCAGGGAAGACCGGTTCTCGTGTTGGGTGGATGTAAAGGGATATTAATATGATTACTTTTTTGTTTTCACAAAAGGTTTGAATTTTGGTTTTACTTTTCTTAGTATTAATGTGTTTTTAATACTAATTGTTAATTATGGTCCATTACCACAAAACAAAACTTATCTCAAATAAAGGATTCTATTTTATTTTTTTCAATCGTGCTACGATGTACAGATGCATTTGAGTTAAGCCATAAAATGTATTGTATTACATAGTAATTTACATTGTTTACCAGGTATATTTCTGTTTTCTTTTAAGAATTTTTCATTGTCCTTATTTGTCGTATTTATTTATCACTATTTTTGTATCAGAGCAACTAGCTGACATAATCGAATTTGGTTGTCAAGCAACCAATAACAAACTCTTCTACGTCAACTGCTGAAAGACACAGGACCAAGGAATTTAAATCCTTTAAAATCGCTAGTAATCGTAATCAATAAAAGTGAACATTTAGTACCTTTGAAACGTTCAAGAGTTGGTTATTTCAGGCTGAAAGATTATATCTTGGGATTGCGGCAGTCAAGCAACTTAAAGGTATTCTTTTCCATTTGATTAGCGATTGTTTCAGAACGACACCAAACAATATCACTGCACACCAGGAGACACCATTGTTTCCCTGACATACCCACGGCCCACCACAAGACGCAGCTATTGGGGGAAGTTGCGTACGTGTTGACAGAACGAGTGCATTACGCAGGACGTGTTTGTAGAACGTGCAGATTGCAGTACGCAGTAGTTTACGTGTTGGCCGAACGAGTGCCGATACATTTTACATTTCCCCTAGGACATTCCTTGGTCGGCGGAAATTATAGATATCTTCTCCGACGACATTTCTCGGTCGGCAGAGATCAAACAGATATAAAAGAAAAACCCAACACACAAAAGTCCAGAACGATACCAAAGATATGTACCAAGGACGTTAACTTTCCGTTTTCCTTCCGTTATCACTAAGAAGTTTAAGAAAAAACTTCCCTAAAGAAGTTGAAATAATTTTGGAAATAAGATTGTATGTGTATATGTATAGAAAAGATTTTTGATAAACGATTATATAAATTTATTAAAATAAAAAATATATTTAAATTTTGTCTATTATATAAGTAAACAGAAAATGTTTATTGTTCCCTTGACTAATTTTAGGTTTGTGTATTTATCCCATTGGGGCACTTTTGTGAATATATATATTGTGACGCATATGACAATCAGTACTGGAATCTTCAAGAAAGTCCGAAACAAAGTACTAGATTATTTTAGGAAGTACTGGAAAACTGGAATAGAACATTCAAGACTATGGAACGGACGGAAACGATACACCAAATCAGAATGAGGAAAAACGGTATAAATACGTCGCACGCAGAGCGGAAGTTAAGTTAGAGATAAGTAAGACAGTGAAGCAGGCGATACGTCTCGAGTGAGAAGTAAGAAGTAAAATACGCGATAATTACGGAAGCGATAATAAAGAAAACGTTAAGTATACGGTAAAAAAGTAACGGTTGTTATTAACGGACTAATAAAGTGTTACAGTAATTCAAAATCGATTTAACGGCTCTTATTTATTTTAAAATAATTAATCCAGCGAACCCTAAGCTCGCTACAATTGGTGTCAGAAGTGGGATTAATTATTGTTTAAGTGAATAAGTGTGTGAAAGTGTGTTGTGGCGATGTCAGATCGACATTTGGAGGATCTTCGCGTTCCTGAGTTGAAGAAGGAACTTGAGGACCGGAATCTGGATAGCAGAGGACAGAAGCAAATTCTTCGACAACGTCTGCAAGCAGCTATGGAGGAAGAGGGTATTGATGTCGACACATATGTTTTTACGATTGGTCCAGACTGTCCGGATGGAGAAGAAACAGCGAGTCAAGATGGTTGCAATGTAACGGAGAAGAGTTCGCCACTGTTAGACATTTCGGAGATGTTCCGGATGATGATGACAAAATTCGACGCACAAGCTGCAGATGTTAAGGCAAAGTTGGATGTCCAAAATTCAAAATTCGACGCGCAAGCTGCAGATGTTAATGCAAAATTCGACGCCCAAAATTCAAAATTCGACGCCGTAAATTCAAAATTGGACGCGCAAGCAGCAGATGTCAATGCAAAGTTGGATGCCCAAACACAACGGATGAAATGTAAATTTCAACACTTTAAGGACGAAATTCGAAACGAAGTAGAAAAACTAGATCTAAAAAACGAAACTGAATTCAAGAAAGTCACCGATGAAATAATACGAATAGAAAAGAGACTTGATTGTGTTGAGAGAAATAAGACATCGCCAGGCAATCAACATGACTACAAAGATACAAGGATGCAACCGCCAACCTTCGATGGAACGGGACCCTTCTCCGTATTTATACGTCAGTTTGACGCCGCGGCCAATTATAATAAGTGGTCGGATGAGCAAAAGTCAACATCACTAATCTTGTCACTCCGCGGGGCGGCTGCAGAATTGCTACAAACCATACCAGCAGAGAAGCAAACAGATTTCCAAGGGATAAGAGACGGCCTTGAAGCTAGGTATGGAGACAACCACATGCAGCAGGTCTACCGCATGCAACTGCGGAGCAGAACGCAGAAACCGGGAGAAAATCTTCAACAGTTGCAGACAGACATTGAGCGATTGGCAAACTTGGCTTATACAAATATGACTAAAGAATTTCTGAACGAGGTAGCAATGGATGCATTTATAAACGCACTCCAAGATCGGGACTTGCAACAGGCCGTTCGTTTGGCAGGAAAGAAGACGACTAATGAAATACTGGCGTTCGCATTGGCTTATGAATCTGCTAAACTGGCTACCAGGAGTACATATAGAGTCCGAAAAATGTCCGTCCAGGAACGTTCCTGCCAAAGAATCGGGCATGTACAACGGAGAACCCCGAGACCTGTTATGAAGTGCTGGACATGCGGCGGAGTCGGCCACATCTCTGTTGACTGTAGGAAACGTCGACGAATGAATGAAACTTCGAGTAAGAATTGTTGTTCATGCGCTTGTCATAAGAGGAGACTATCAACGGAACAATCTGAGGTGAAGAAGCACATTGTACCTGTCAGAGTACTAAATGCGCCCGAAGAGCCGGTCGCAATAAGAAAAGGAGATTTAACCGCAGAATGTGAACCCGTATCAATGATAAGCTCAATTCAGCAAGGGAAGGTGCATAATAACGCTGATGCTCTATCAAGAAGACGATGTAAGCCAGATTTTACACATTGTCATAAAGCGGAAGAGAAAGAAGAGGCGTACGACCTGCGAAATGTACAAGTAGAAGTACTAGGTGGGTGGACGAATGAGGCTATACGCGCAGCTCAACTTCAGGATGAAGATATGTCGCTAATCCTGGAACACAAAGAAAAGAACGAGCGACCAACTTGGAATAATATTTCCGACAAGAGTGCAACATTTAAGGCATATTGGGCACAATGGAATTCCTTGCTGGTGGAAGATGGAATTTGTAAGCGTAAATGGGAAGCCGCGGACGGAAAATCCCATCGAATGCAGATTCTAGTCCCACCATCAAAAATGAAAGATGTTCTAAAAGAAATACACGACGGGGCCTCCGGTGGACATTTGGGAGTTAATAAGACACTTTCAAAATTACGATCTAGTTTTTACTGGCTTCACATGGGAGATGACGTCGAGTCTTGGTGTAGGAAGTGCACAACTTGCACTGCGACCAAAGGACCAACAGCAAAACCAAGGAGCGCTATGAAGCAGTACAACGTGGGTGCCCCTTTCGAGCGAATTGCGATTGATATCTCAGGACCATTCCCAAAAACAAACGACAACAACAAATACATGTTGGTTATCATGGATTACTTCAGCAAGTGGGTGGAAGTCTTTCCAATTCCAAACCAAGAAGCAACAACCGTCATTGAGCAGCTTATCAATAATTGGATCAACAGATATGGAGTCCCCTGTGAGCTTCATTCCGATCAGGGCCGTAACTTCGAATCACAGATATTTCAAGGCATCTGTGCGGCACTAGGCATAAGGAAAACCAGGACCACGCCCTTACATCCACAGTCAGACGGAATGGTCGAAAGGTTCAACCGAACAATAAAAGAGTATTTATCGAAGGTCGTTAGTGATCACCAACGAGATTGGGACAAATATGTACAAACCTTTCTCATGAGCTATAGATCGGCTAATCACGACACGACAGGCCATTCTCCAGCAAGAATTATATTTGGACGGGAGATACGATTACCAGCCGATCTGCGATTCGGAATACCTCCAGACGCCATAGATAAGACCGAAGACTACGTAGCCGAATGGAGAAATCGCCTCGATGAGATTCATCATTTGGTTCGAAAGCAAATCAAGGTATCCAGTGACCGGATGAAAACAAGGTACGACGTTCGAGCCAACGCATCCGGATTTAATGCAGGCGATAACGTATGGCTTTATAACCCTCATCGGCAAAAGGGAAGGTCTCCGAAGTTACAGCAACACTGGGAAGGACCATATAAGATTCTCACAAGAATTAACGACGTTGTCTATAGGATTCAGCGAAGGCCGAACGCCAAAATGAAAGTGGTACATCGTGACCGACTGGCGACTTTTGTTAACCCAGAAGACCAGTGAACTTAGTTCGGGACGAACTAATCTAGGCGGAGGGTAGTGTGACGCATATGACAATCAGTACTGGAATCTTCGAGAAAGTCCGAAACAAAGTACTAGATTATTTTAGGAAGTACTGGAAAACTGGAATAGAACATTCAAGACTATGGAACGGACGGAAACGATACACCAAATCAGAATGAGGAAAAACGGTATAAATACGTCGCACGCAGAGCGGAAGTTAATCATTAACAGTCGAGATCTCGTGCAGTGCGGACGTTTACAGAAACGTGTTTACACGTGTTTATGTTTACGTGTGTTAAGTGCACTATTAAATTGTGTAGTGCAATAGAAAGCCAACAAAAAATATTTAAAAAAAAAATAATAATATATATATATATAATAACACAAAAAAACAAAAGAGAAAATTTTAACTATACAAACACAAGCAAATTAATTTTCGCTGGATGCCGTAGTCGAAATCTGTCTTCACAGATGCCAGACAACGACCCGAGCGCTACCCGGGAATATCTTTTGGAACGGAAGAGAAGAGCCATTGAAACTCTTCAAAACTCATCTAAGAAGACTACAAAAATGGAAAATCCAGTAAAACACATGGACTACGAACAAAAATTCCACGAAGCCGTGGAATACATCAAACAGCTTTCAGCAGAGGTGAAGCAACTCCGGGAGGAAATTCACTCCCTAAAGCAACCCACCCAAAACAGCGACGATGCCAGTATGGAGACGACGCCTTCTCCCAACTTAAGCCATAAAACATCTCCACCCAAACAACAATCATCAGCCCGTAAGGAAACCACCAAACAAGCCACGCCAGCACCGAGTCCCCTGCCCGCCCAGCACAAAAACGAAAGACCACCGCCAATCTACATCAGAAACCCGACCAGCAGCAAAGCACTAATTCAAACCCTGCAAAATGCCTTGGGTCACCGGAATTTTAGCACCAATGCAAAAGGATCGAGGACTTCCATAGCAGTCAGATCATTAGTCGATCATGACAGGGCAGTTAAAAAACTGTTAGAGGAACAGTATCAGTTCTTCACCTTCCAGCATCCGAAAAGCAAACCAGCTACCTTTATTATAAGGCACATCGATCCCGAATGGACCAACGAAGAAGTGGGACTGGAAATCGCTAGGATATGTCCACAAATAAAAATCAATAAGCTGGACTACTTCCAAACACCGTACATGAGGACAAACAACGTAAAAAACCTCCGGATCATACAAATCCCACCTAATCAGGACATCAAGCAACTTAAACAAATTAAATATTTGTTTACCCAAAAAATCGCAATCGAAGAGCCCCACAAACAAGAAATTCTTCATTGTAAGCGATGTCAAGAATCAGGACACTTGGCGGTCTCATGCCACCAGCAAAGACGTTGCGGCAGATGCGCAGAGGAACACGAGCTCGAGGAATGCAAAGTAAATCCACAAGGCCTGGAACCTGAAACAATACAAACCGTCAACGCTGATGGATCCATTACCAACAAAAAGATCACAGTTAAATGCTGTAACTGCGGAGGCCCTCATCCGGCAAATTTTTCCCAATGCCCTCAGAAGCTAAAACTTCTGGAAAGACGGAAATTAGCAACAACTATAAAATCAACAACAACAACAACAACAACGAAACCAACAGTATTGCAGGAAACGAAGTCAACCCGACCCGGAATATCGTACGCGGATGCAGCAAGAGGAAACCTCAACACTACCACTCCCCCTAACAACAATACTGAAAACTTCAATCTGGACATCATGGGATACATCCAAAGCTTACAAGCCATGCTACCTTCGCTGAGGAAGATGTCAGAAATAGAAAAAAAAGGTCAGATTCTTTCACTAATAACTTCCCATATTCTTTCCAGCTCTCTCTAAACTAACCATTATCTCCCTCAACACAGAATCCATTTACTCTAACATACGTAAGCAACACCTCCGGTTGTTTGTTGAAAAGTTTTCCCCAGATATCCTCTTCCTTTCAGAGACCTGGCTCAAACCAAATTCCCGAGTTTCAATTCCCAATTACACTTTAGTTTCTAACCCCAGAACTAATGGATCTCATGGAGGTACCGGCATCTTAATTCACAAAAAATTTCAATTCAGTGAAATTAGATTCACCGGTATATCCAGCATTGAATACACAGCAGTAAAACTTTTCTGTGAGAACAATAAAGTGCTCGTCTTAGCATCCATTTATATTCACCCTTCACGACAACCAGATTTCCCAGATATTGACATTTCGCAGATTATCCAACAGTCCGTTCCCGCTCCATTTATAATCGGAGGAGACTGGAATGCTCGTCACACAGCATTCAATGATAATAAATGCAACAAATATGGTCGCCAATTGCTAGCCCTCCTCCAGTCTTATCCATATACTTACATTGACTCCCCATTACAGCCAACTCGTGTCTCTAGCTCAGCCAGGTCAACAATCGACTTCTTCCTCAAGTCCGACGATGTTTATTCAGCGGGTCCACCTACAGTCTCCTTTATATTTCCTTCTGATCATGGTTCCGTTCACACCACGATCCAAATCCCCTCTTTCGATCCACTATACTCGTCAAACCCTGTCCCAAACTTCACCAAAACAAATTGGAGAAAAGTCAATAGGGACATAGCGATAAGTTTCTCTGACTTGTATATCCCTGAAACATCTAACTTACTCCCTACTGAAATCGATCAAGCATCTTTAAGAATAGAGCAAATTCTTAAGGAGGCTCTCAGCAAAAACACCCCGACAACCATTCCTCATAACTATTTAGGAAAGCCTTTGCCCAGCGTCCTAACCAAATTATTGCGCCTTAAAAAGCAGCTCCGCCGTAAACTTCATACAAGATACTGCCCCTTTATTAAAAGCCAAATCCAACTCCTATCCACTCTGATAAATGAGCAGTTGAAAAAGTTCGCAGATGAAAACTACATCTCCACACTTAAAAATATCAAACCAAATCGGGATATTTTCAAAAACATCAACCAATTAACTGGTCGTAAATATAAGCCCCGAATTGACCATCTCATTAACCCGATCAGCAATAATATTGCCCAGTCCGATTCGGACATAGCAAATTGCCTCGCAGAACACTTTGCAAAGATCCATGAGCAAAATAATTCTCTCTCAACTCCTGGCTTCGAGAACACAGTAAACGAATACATCTCAAACAGATTATTCCCATCTTTTACTCCTTTCATCGGTGAATTCAACAACACAAACATAGCTTCACACCCCTTAGACACTACAAATTTTCTAACTGCGGACGAATTATCCGAGATCGTAAGATCAGGAAATAACAAAAAGTCAACTGGATTAGATGGAATCCCACGTCTTCTATTTAAAAGGCTGCGCCCACCGAATCTACTTCCCATCCTCATTCTTCTTAATCATATAATTAATGCATCGCACTTCCCAGAGAACTGGAAAACTGCGGTAGTAATTCCTATTAAGAAGCCCGGTAGTAGTAATAGTCCTTGCAATTATCGTCCAATATCCCTATTAAGTACATTAAGTAAGATACTGGAACGCAAGATCTACCAAAATCTTCTCTCATTTGCCAATGAGAATGCACTCATCCCTAACTGTCAGTTCGGATTTCGTAAGCGACAATCCACATGTCATGCTCTACTAAAACTCACACACGATGTTACAACTGGTCTCCAAAACCAAAGCCCTACTGTGTGTATATCTCTCGATATTTCTAAGGCGTTTGATTGCGTCTGGATCTCAGGACTTCTGTACAAACTGCACTCCATATTTAATCTAAACTCTCACACAACAAAGCTCTTAGCCTCATATCTTTCTGCCAGAAAATTCGTTGTGAGAATAAATTCTTCTGTCTCAGAAACCCACACCATAACCGCGGGTGTTCCCCAAGGCTCCATTTTAGGGCCAATTTTATATCTGTTATATACCTCAGATATTCCTCAACCCGTATCTCCTAATGTTGTGATGCTGAATTATGCTGATGATACATTAATTTACTCTAGCAGCAAATTTGTTAAGGCTGCAAGAAACCGCATTAACAACTTCCTCCCTAACCTATCATCATACTTTAATAAGTGGAAAATTCACCTTAATCCAAATAAAACGCAGCTCATAGTGTTCAAGGGCAAAAACGAGCACTGTACAAACAACACTAGACGTTGCCACAACAAAATTAAGATTCAACTGAACAATACTCTGATAAAACCCTCCAAAACCCTAAAATATCTGGGAATCACTTTTTCTAATAACTGGTCTTTTTCCTCCCACATTAAAAATTCCCTTCAAAAAGCCACAATTCAGCTTAATCTCTGTAGAAGAGTAATGTGGAAACCTAATAGTCTCTCTCACAAAGTCAAACTGCTCATTTACAAACAAATTATCAGGCCCACACTCACGTACGCGTGCCCATTGTGGTACCATATCACTCCCTCCCAAATGGAGAAATTACGAGTATTCGAAAGAAAATGCTTTAGGTATGTCTCTGGGTTACATCGTCGTCCTAACTCCTATAAGTACTATAGTAACGTCGAACTCTACAATACCGCTGGTATCGAGCGCCTCGATAGACGATTCCTCGAACTGTCTATCAAATTTATCGAAAACCTACAAAATAATCCCAATCCCATAATAACCTCGCTCTTAGAGAACCCTCTAGATATCAGAACTAACTATCCCAACTGTCTCCACACCAGAGCTATCTTCGCCTCAGGCAGACTGGTAAATGATTCAAATGAGATCATATACCACAACACCGAAGTTACCCCTAACCAGTTCAAATACTGTAACGTCCAACCATTTTCCAACATCCTACGCTTTTCCAACGAACAACCGGAGAGAAATACTCTACCACTAACCCATAACTGACCTCATTCCACATCCTTTAATTCATAAATCCCATTAATTATAAAACTTTGTTTTGTTTATAGCTCATTTTATAATAATCAGACTAAGTTAGGTTAAGTTATATTTATATTTATATTTAGGGTTAAGTTTAGATTAAGTAAAGTAAAAATAAGAAATTCCTGGTTTTCTGACCTTTTCCAGGAAGACAAAACCCTACTAAATGTATAAACACACATCTAGCCTGTAACTCTTAAAACATTGTTTGGAAAATGTATTATAATAATAATTACATGTAAGCAATTGTCACGAATTTAATTTTAAGTCACTGTATTACTTAAATGTACAAATTTTAATTATGGTTAATAAATACAGTTTAAAAAAAAAAAAAAAAAGCGGAAGTTAAGTTAGAGATAAGTAAGACAGTGAAGCAAGCGATACGTCTCGAGTGAGAAGTAAGAAGTAAAATACGCGATAATTACGGAAGCGATAATAAAGAAAACGTTAAGTGTACGGTAAAAAAGTAACGGTTGTTATTAACGGACTAATAAAGTGTTACAGTAATTCAAAATCGATTTAACGGCTCTTATTTATTTTAAAATAATTAATCCAGCGAACCCTAAGCTCGCTACAATATTTTTAACTTTGTATGCGTAAATCTCTCGTTAGGATGCAGAAACAAGTAAATCAACTATCAAATTAGGTCAACAAGTTTTCAAATTCTCTTAGACTTAGAGGGGTTTTTTTCGTTTTCCGCTTTGTATAAAGAAAATTTAAGTAACTTGTTTAAAGAAACATGTGTATTTTAAATTGACAAACAAAATTGTTTTTTAATTTGATCCTGGCATCCCATTTTGATTGTAAAAAAAACAACTTAAAAGGAATTTACTTTATTTTGGGGAGTTGATTACTATCACCAGAATGATAAGATCGACTTTAAAAATTCCACTTTATTTAACAAACAAATTAGCTTCACAAAAGTAAATTATATTTAGGCTGCGTAGCTCTCTTAGTCTCCTTGAATTTTGCACTGTATATCTAATGTAAATAATGAAATATTATACCTGAGTACCTGTGGTTCACTCTGCGAAAGCTGGAACCTGTTGTCCATGTAATGTTGACGGAGCTCGTGGCTGTTGTCCACCTCACAAAACTTAAGCATTTTCTTGCCGGTGTCACTACTGCTGTCGTCGCCTCTGGATGTGGCTGTCTCCACTGTTCACTTTTGTTTTCACTATCACTATCTCCGGTGTTTAGCCCCAGGGGAACGCTTTTATTATTTGAAATTTGTTTTTTTTTTGTTTTTTATTCACTATTTCCGCTATATAACCCCAGGGAACGCTGTTATTATTTGAAAGCTCCTGATGGATTAAATTATTCTTCACTACACTGTTCACTTTTCCTTATGTTATTTCCTGGTAGGGGATGTTTGGAGTCATCCCACATGTGCTCTGTGTTTTCTGCTAATTCCTCCTGGTGGGTGATATTTGGAATCATCCCACCGCTGCCACCGTATTTTTTGGGTCGTGCTTAGTTAGCCGTTTGCTCAGGTAGCGTGTCTCCTTGTCCTTAAAATGATGAGAGATATCTTTAGACCACTCCTGAGAAGCCCGTTGCGGTCTCCGCCGTGCTGCGTCAAAACCTGAGGGAAGAGTAACGACCGATCGTAGTGTGTAACGCCGCTATTTCCGGCTTCCAAAGTTACTTGTTGCTTGTCACGGGAATGCTGAGAAGAATTGTGTGTTCGTGGGGATGCCACAGCTCTAACCACCAGTCAAATTAAAATGAAACAAGTTTATTCACGTATTTTATTTCCAAGTGGTTTTTATTTTTCAGGATTCCTCTATTCTTCTATTTACAATTTAGATATTCTCCTGGGGTACTTCCGCCAGGGACAATGGCCGCCCGAGATCACGATACTTGTTCCTTTATAAACGGAAACAAATCGAGATTTGTATTACGAAACGAACAGTTCAAACGCAAAATCTCGATTTAGTACACTGGGTGTGGTGCCCAATGTTTGTTTTAAGATAAAAATTCTGTTTTATGAATTCTCATGAAACTATAGCGCATATGAGGATATGCACTGGAATTCGGGTTTTGTTTGCTTATGGCAAATTGAACATCTGGTTCGACAAATAAAGATTAATAAGCTGGACTACTTCCAAACACCATACATGAGGACAAACAACATAAAAAACCTGAACCTCCGGATCATACAAATCCCACCAAATCAAGACATCAAGCAACTTAAACAAATAAAATATTTGTTTACCCAAAAAATTGCAATCGAGGAGCCCCACAAACAAGAAATTCTACACTGCAAGCGATCCCAAGACTCAGTGTACTTGGCGGTCTCATGCCACCACCAAAGACGTTGCGGCAGATGCGCAGAGTGTTACGGACCGACCTTGAGTCCAGGTCCCCCCAACATCCCAAGTAAGTCGTTTCACAAAAATAAATTATATTAACTATATTAAAAATATATAATTACGAAATATTAAAATTATATATCATTAAATTGTACATATAATCATAACAAGAGGAACACGAGCTCGATGAATGCAACGTAAATCCACAAGGCCTGGAACCAGAAACAGTACACACCACCAACGCCGATGGATCCATTATCACAAAGAAGATTACAGTAAACTGTTGTAACTGTGGAGGTCCTTATCCAGCAAATTTCTTTCAATGTACCCAAAAGCTAAAACTTCTGGAAAGGCCGACATTAGTAATGTTAACAATTAAACCAACTACAACGAAACCAAATGTATTGCAGGAAGCAAAGTTAACTCGACCCGGTATATCTTACGCGGATTCAGCAAAAAGAAACCTCAATACTACCACTCCCTCTAACGACAATATTAAAATTTTCAATCTGGACATCATGGGTTACATCCAAAGCTTACAAGCCATGCTACCTTTGCTGAGGAACATGTCAGAAACAGGAAAAAAAAGGTCAGATTCTTTCACTAATAACTTCCCATATTCTTTCCAGCTCTCTCTAAACTAACCATTATCTCCCTCAACACAGAATCCATTTACTCTAATATACGTAAGCAATACCTCCGGTTGTTTGTTGAAAAGTTTTCCCCAGATATCCTATTCCTTTCAGAGACCTGGCTCAAACCAAATTCCCGAGTTTCCATTCCCAATTATACTTTAGTTTCTAACCTCAGAACTAATGGATCCCATGGAGGTACCGGCATCTTAATTCACAAAAAATTTCAATTCAGTGAAATTAGATTCACTAATATATTCAGCATTGAATACACAGCAGTTAAACGTTTTTGTGAGAACAATAAAGTGCTCGTCTTAGCATCCATTTATATTCACCCTTCACGACAACCAGATTTCCCAGATGCTGACATTTCTCAAATAATCCAACAGTCTGTTCCCGCTCCATTTATAATCGGGGGAGACTGGAATGCTCGTCATACAGCATTCAATGATAATAAATGCAACAAATATGGTCGTCAGTTGCTAGCCCTCCTCCCGTCTTATCCATATACTTACATTGACTCCTCATTACAGCTAACTCGTGTCACTAGCACAGCCAAGTCAACAATCGACTTCTTCCTCAAGTCCGACGATGTTCACTCAGCGGGTCCACCTACAGTCTCCTTTATATTTCCTTCTGACCATGCTTCCGTTCACACCACGATCCAAATCCCCTCTCTTGACCCACTCTACTCGTCAAACCCTGTCCCAAACTTCACCAAAACAAATGGGAGAAAAGTCAATAGGGACATTGCGATAAGTTTCTCTGACTTGTATATCCCGGAAGCATCTAACTTACTCCCTACTGAAATTGATCAAGCATCTTTAAGAAAAGAGCAAAGTCTTAAGGAGGCTCTCAGCAACAACACCCCGACAACCATTCCTCATAACTATTTAGGAAAGCCTTTGCCCAGCATCCTAACCAAATTATTGCGCCTTAAAAAGCAGCTCCGCCGTAAACTTCATACAAGATACTGCCCCTTTATTAAAAGCCAGATCCAACTCCTATCCACTCTGATAAATGAGCATTTGAAAAAGTTCGCAGATGAGAACTACATCTCCACACTTAGTAACATCAAACCAAATCGTGATCTTTTCAAGGACAACAATCAATTAACTGGTCGTAAATATAAACCCCGAATTGACCATCTCATTAACCCAATCAGCAATAATATTGCCCAGTCCGATACGGACATAGCAAATCGCCTCGTAGGACACTTTGCAAAGATTCATGAGCAAAATCTGTCTTTAATCTAAACTCTCACACAACAAATCTCTTAGCCTCTTATCTTTCTGACAGAAAATTCGTTGCGAGAATAAATTCTTCCGTCTCAGAAACTCGCAACAAAACGGGTGTTCTCCAATGCTCCATTTTAGGGTGAATCTTATATCTGTTATATACCTCGGATGTTCCTCAACCCGTATCTCCTAATGTTGTGATGCTGAATTATGCTGATGATATATTAATTTACTCTAGCAGCAAATTTGTTAAGGCTGCAAGAAACCGCATTAACAACTTCTCCCTAACATAACAACATATTTCAATAAATGGTAAATTCACCTTAACCCGAATAAAACGCAGCTCATAGTGTTCAAGGGCAAACACGACCACTGTACAAACAACACTAGACGCTGCCACAACAAAATTAAACTTAACCTAAACAACACTCTAATAAAACCCTCCAAAACCCTAAAATATTTGGGAATCACTTTTTCTAATAACTGGTCTTTTTCCTCCCACATTAAAAATTCCCTTCATAAAGCCACAATTCGGCTTAATCTCTGTAGAAGAGTAATGTGGAAACCTAATAGTCTCTCTCACAAAGTCAAACTGCTCATTTACAAACAAATTATCATAACACCCACACTCACGTACGCGTGCCCATTGTGGTACCATATCACTCCCTCCCAAATGGAGAAGTTACGAGCATTCGAAAAAAAATGCTTTAGGTATGTCTCTGGCTTACATCGTCGTCCTAACTCATATAAGTACTATAGTAATGTCCAACTCTACAATACCGGCGGTACATAACGCCTCGATGGACGATTCCTCGAGCTGTCTATCAAATTTATCGAAAACCTACAAAATAATGCCAATCCCATAATAACCTCGCTCTTAGAGAACCCTCTAGATATCAGAACTAACTATCACAACTGTCTCCACACCAGAGCTATCTTCGCCTCACGCAGACTGGTAAATGATTCAGATTATATATTATATGATCTCGATATACCACAACACCGAAGTTACCCCTTAACCAGTTCAAATACTGTAACGTCCAACCATTTTCCAACATCCTATGTTTTTCCAACGAACAACCGGAAAGAAATGCTCTTCCTCAAACCGATAACTGACCTCACTCCACATCCTTTAATCCATTAAATATAAAACCTTGTTTATGGCTTTAGGAAAATCATACTGTAATCAGGCTAAATTAGGTTAAATTATTTATATAATTAGTATTAAGTTTAGATTAAGTAAAGTTGAAAAAACAAATTCCTGGTTTTCTGACCTTTTCCAGGAAGATAATACTACTAAATTTATAAACACGCATCTACCCTGTATCTCATAAAATATTGTGACGCATATGACAGTCAGTACTGGAATATTCGGGAAAGTCCAAAACAAGCACTGGAATGTTCTATAAAGTACTGGAAAACTGGAGACTAGAACATACAAGATTATGGAACGGACGGAAACGAAATGAGAATGTGAGAAACGATAAAAAGACGTCGAGACAGCTGATGGTGACAGACAAAAAAAAGAAAAGGGAAGCAAGCGAGAAGAAAGAAGATCGTTGAGTGTACGGGATAAGTACGGTTGTTATTAAGGAATTAATAACGTGTTATATTAATTAAAAATCGATTTAACGGCTCTTATTTACTAGAAATAATTAATCTAGCGAACCCTAAGCTCGCTACAATATTGTTTGGAAAATGTATACATTATTATAATAATTACATGTAAGCAATTGTTACGAAATTAATTTTAAGTCACTGTATTACTTAAATGTACAAGTTCTAATTATAGTCAATAAATACAGTTTTGAAAAAAAAAAATCTGTTGTAAGGATAAGTGGCGTTTCTAGCAGATACACACACGACTAGTAAAGAACAATACCACAAAAGCACATCCATTAAAGCCGTATACCATAGCAATAATATACCATTACCACATTAGTCAAATGTATTTGAGTTTTGAAATCAAATTCACATAAGCGGCAGTGGCCTGATGGGTAAGAGCTTTGGTTCTATGTTTTAGTGATTCTAACCGTCATAGCGTCGGTTCGCGAATCATTCGCTCTTCAGTATCGTCGCAAACGCTATAGATATGTCCTAAGTACTCTGTAGTTTTGGTAAAGCAATTATATTTATCTATTTGGATCTTTAAGTTATTTTCTCTAAGCTTATTAATGATTTTTTGGATATTATCAGTGTGTTATTCTATTGAAGTGCTGAAAATTAAAATATCATCTAAATACACATATAAATGAATAATACAGATTCGATTTATGTACTCTCTAAGAACTGAATTGATTAATCTTTGAAATGTTGCTGGGGCGTTCTTTAATCCGAATGGCATTCTAACGAACTCATAATGTCCTAATGGGGTAGAAAACGCTGTCTTTTTCCTATCATCTTTCTTTACTAGAACTTGATGGAAGCCCTTGGCGAAGTCCAAAGTCGTGAAGTACTGTGCTCTTCGAACGATCCATAACAGCGAATTGTATGGAGAATTGCTCTCCTTGATAATGCTTGTGTTAGCATTTCTTTTATTTGTTTATTAATTTCCTCTTCATGAATCTGAGGGTACCTATATATTTTGGAAAATATAGGTTTTTCCGTTGTAGTTATGACCTCATATTGTATTTCATGAGTATGTGTTAATTTTTGTCCCTCATGAAAGAGCAAATCTCTATTTTTGTTGATTAGTTTCCTAAGCATGCCTTTTTCCTCTGGGTTCATATCTTCCCGTTCTAATTTTCTTAATGTATCCTCGTTAAGTTTTGATTCTTCTAATGAGTATATTTCCGCGTATCTAAATGGGCAGGAACTTAGGAATTTTGTTCTAATGCCATTAATTTCAATGTATTCTTCGTTTCGATTGATAACAGCTCGCAAAGGTTTAAGGAGATTTTGTCCAATAAGACCATCAAATTGTTTGTTATGAAAAGAAGTTAATTTCCTACTCATGTGATTCTCTTCATTGAATTAAAAATTTATACGTTTAAATTGAGCTAGCGTATCTGAATTCAATAGCGTGGTTGTGGATCCTGTGTCGATAAGGCATATAATTTTGTCATTATTTCATCTAAATTTCTGTTCCGAATATGGTCTACTTCAATAGGTTCGCTGAAATGGTGTCTTATTTGCCTAGGGTTGTTAATTCTGAAGGTTTGTCTAGGTTGTCTAAAATTATTGATATATGGGTTTTGGGTACGGTCCACTTCCATTGGTTCCAAAGCTCTGCCTAGATTGCCTAGAATTGTTAGTGTACGTATTCTCATTGAATTTACTGTTATTCGTAATTTCAAGTATGGGGATGTGCTGATTCTGTTGGTATTGCCCTATATTTTGATTTAGATTTCTATTGTATCTTGAAGTATTTTCCCTGTGTTTTGTCGTAATGTCTAAGTATTCCTGTTTCTTCTAAAGCATACTATGCTTCTCTTAAATTCTTAATAATTAAAATAAGAATTTAAAAATATCCTTAATATAATTAATTCATTTGACTGTGGTGAAAAAAAAAAGGTGTCTTAAGCTACGATAATAGTCACTTACGGAATAATATCTGCAGTTAATCGCCTGGTACATGATTTGATGATATGTTTCTCTGACTCCAAAGTTCATGATTAGCTCTCTTTTTATTGTTTCCCACGTTGGATTTGTTCCGAGGGTTCTGATGCACTGTAGCGTTGCTCCTTGTATTTTGTTTCGGATGTATCGTTGGAAGATAAATTCCTTTAATTGAGGATGCTCGTCGAAAAGGGGTAGAATCAATTCTACTTCTCTCGTGAATGAGGACAGGCCGTATGCCTTATCCCCTGGGTATTCCCTTATTTTTGAGGCTTCCTTTATTAAATCACTCACCGGTATGCCCTAGTTAGTACTTGCGGGGGCTGCTGCGATCGCCGGTTGATTCATATTTTCGGCAGTTGACTCGTCGTCTGATAAATTATACGAAAATGAGGGAAATCTTCCGGTTTTCCTTTATCCTTTCGTTAGATTTCGGCACGAAATGTATCCTTCACTTTTGCACTTTGGGCTGTTATTATTGTCTTTGTAAAATTGTTGTTTTATTTTTAAGAAACTGTTTTTAAACACTTGGTGCACATATTGTCTTCTGACGATAATATCTAATTTGTAATTCACTTGGTATTATTATCTTTGAACACTAATATATAGTTCACTATGCACTTATAAATGTTATTGTCTTTGGACAGCAATCTATGGTTCATTATTAACTTATGGATCTTATTGTCTTTGGACAATAGTCTATAGTTCACTATTCACTAGGTTTGAGGGTTCGATGTAGATCATATTGTCTTTGGACGATAAGATAACCGACTGCGCCAGATAAATGTGTGTATTATAAATTATTCCACAAAAACACAACCTTTAATTTGTTCTTAATTTTACTTTATTATATTTACTTTATTATATAGTAAACTATCTCCGACCGGAGGTTACTGGACGACTGCATCTTCATTTTCACTTAAAAACTATTTCAACTCGAAACAACTAGTGTTTACATATTCGAGATAACATTTGATAAGGCGAATTGAATTTGGGTATTGTTTACATTTTCGAAATAAGGTTGCTGGAAAGGAATTGGGTTTAAGTTTTGTTTGCATATTCAAGATAACATCGGATGAAGGAATTGAATTTGAGTATTGTTTACATATTTGAGATAACATAAGAAAAGGAATAGAATTAAAATATTGCTTACAATCTGTGAATGCAATGTAAATACGATTTCAGATAATGTTACCATATCTTGGGAGTTAAGATAAATAGGTTGGGAGGAAATTATTTGTATTTTTATTTTCTGCTTGTTTTGCGGTTAGGCTTTTGATGATCTTATCGTGTGGCTCAATTAGCGGATATTTGGGTGGTAGGTATGGTTGACATAACCCGCTGGCTGATTATTGTTCTTCGAATGTTTTCTTGTTTGGACTGTCTGCCATTCCGTATTGACCGTGCAGGTCGGTGGGGCGTGGTCGCGGAGTACAGACTTAACCACTTTGGGTGCATCTGTTGGCTTTTGGGATTTTACCCACATTGCTTTGCAATGACACTCGTCCCATGTGTAACCCTTTCGGCCACAAAGCTCACAACATCATCGAATGCTGTACACTCTACGATTCGATGCTGTTGTTTGTTTCGACGTAGATGGTTGTTCTTGGCGCTGGTTTGAGGTATTCACGGGTGACTCTGTTGGTTCTGCGACCTTGGTCGTTGAGGCTCGAGATTATCCGCTTTCATTTGTGTACTTTGTGTCCGACAATCTTGGGCATCATGCCCATATCAATCACATTTCGTACACAACGGTGTGTTTCGGCGTCGAAGGCATTCATCGTACAAATGTCGTTTCCTGTTGCAGAAGGTGCATGTCATGCGTGCAATCCATGGGTGTGGTGCACGTTTATCCCTACCTTGACTAGATGAGTCACTGTGATCATCACCTCCGCCTCTCTGGAGGTGTCGTGGTACCTCAGGTTTCTTGGGTTTAGCCCCTGTTGGTCTTCTAGAGAAATGTGGTGATGTTTCTGACCTAAACGGGTTTTTCCCAGGTAGGGGGCGTGTAACAGGTTGGGGTCGTGCTGGGAACCTAGTGTTCGTGTTCCTTTTCTTTATCCCTATCTGAGACGCATCGTTTGCAGGCCTATTTTGCCTTTGTCTCGATTCCTGGGGGTTTTGTCGTGTATCCCCGTATCCGATCCGATCTGAAACCCTATTTGTTTTCTCTGGGTGATCCTGTTCATCCTCCCAATAGTAGAATGGGTTGTTCTTTAATACACTTTGCCTATTTGATGAGATTGGGGCATAGTGTGTGTCGTTCCTTTCATGTGAAGGTGAGTTGTCATGGTGCCTCTTTGGTATTTCCCCACTATACCATCCACTGTCGCTCCTCATCTCATTTTCTGTTTTCAATAATCCTATCTAGAGGATCCTTTTCTAATTCTACTATCAGATGTCTGAGTTGGTCGTTCCTAATCCCTACCATCAGTACCGATTTTGCCAGTCTCTCGATCTGGATGGCGAACGCTATGCTATTGGTATTTCCGTACTTAAGGATTGCTGCCTCATTACAGTCCGTTACTGCTTGAGTTATTCGGTGCGTGAAATCTGCGACATCCTCTTCGCGGCATTGTCGCATATGAGAGAGTTTCCAGTGTAACTCCTCATATGACGCGTGTGGCAATAGCGTATTCCGGAGTCGTTGTTCGAACTCCTTGAAAGTCGCTGGGAGGCTTTCCTTGAACATGCGGCGAGCTTTCACACTTAATCGAATGGGTAGCCACCACAGGAAAATATTTTCCTCCCCTTCGGACAAACAGTCCGAAGTTATGCAGTTCCCTCGCTGCGTTAGGACCTTTCTGGCCACTGAAGACTGCCACACTGTTTTGGACTAGGTCCAACATTTTTTCCGCACCCAACATAGCGGCGATCATTATACGTTCCGCGGAACTCCTCCTTGAGTGGCTTTTAATCAGTCGTTAACCAGCAGTCAAACTAATCGGAGGTACACCGAGCGGCGGAGATTCTAAATTGTGTGTGTGAGAGTACGTGAAACTCAGTGCGAGTTCTGAAACATTGACCGCGTGAAAAACAATAAGTGTACGCATACCTACAAATAGTATTCAGAGTGACCTTGAGTACCGGCATTTATGAGTTGAGTTCTATGCCCGTCATGAAACCAACAACAAAATAAAAAACCGGTACTTGAAAAATTAAAGACAATGAGGAAGACAAGAATGACCCAAACACAAAGAGCCAACAATAAATGGCCAAAATATAATGAAATCCTAACAGATAGGGACGTGGAAATTGACGAACCACCAAATAATGAATGTCCCTACAATGGATTGGGCAATCAATTTAAAGAATTGGTAAACGCCAACATTGAAAATCAAAAAGAACTCAGAGAATTCATTGCAGCAATGAAGCAGAAAAATAGCGGCTCGCGAAACACGAAGAACGACCTCAAAACAAAGCAGGAACAAAAGATAACAAAACCAAAAGAGGCATCTGAGATAACAAAGGATACATCGGAGAAGGAGCAGCCAAGGGACAAGCAGCAGCCATCACAGCAAACAAAAGAAGAAGAAAAAACAAGAATACCGCCAATTGTAATTAGCTTCATGGAAGCTAAAGATGTAGTTAAAATGGGTAAGTTAGCCAAATTAAAATTTAACATTAAAAGAATTAGTGAAGTAAAGAGTAGTGTAGCTTGTGATACTATGGAGGACTATCAAAGATTTAAATCTGCATTAGGGGAAGCGGAAAGCCAGTACTTTACGTACACTCCGAAATCGAAAAAAAAACATCACCATGCTACTCAAAGGAGTAGACCCACTATTCTCTCCAGAAGAAATACTCGAGGAACTAAAGACGGTTGAAACTGACAATCCGAAATTTATAGGCGTGAAACCGTTATCGACCTCATTTTCCAAAAGTAGAAACCGTAAATTACCGTTTTTCATTGTCTCATTAAGTCCTGATAGTAAAATTGATGGACTGAGACACATTAAGCATCTCAACCACCACATGGTTAGTAGGGAAAAAATCCGCAGGACTAATCGAGTGCTACAGTGCATGCGATGTCAACGCTTCGGGCACGTTGCCTTAAACTGCAATATGCAGTATTGTTGAGAATTGATCAATTGACAGCTGGTCTTGCCCAACACAACCGTCAGCCTGTGCGAACTTCACACAGTTCTTGGAGTTGAAGTTGGCACTGATCCCATCTGTCAATCAACTGCCTGATTCAAACGCAAGAGCAAGTAAAAGATATAGAAAAACGTGCCTTGAATTTTTGATCCAATTTTATCATGTGTATTCCGTGTCAATCGACAAATTTTCTTTTCGCAAATTAAATTAACATTTCAATTCACTGCTAACTCTAGACTGTTATTTATTGAGGATCAACGAGCCCGAGTCGTTTATAACTCCAACAGGTTATGGGCCCAGGACAGCAGTAAAGGGGTTTCCTCGGTCATCATCAACGAAAGTGAAAGCAAAATTGACCAAAGCCGCCCAGAGCGGGAGAACTGGCAAGGACAACGTGATCCACAAATCATCAAACATCGGAGCAGCCATCGCATAACAAATTAACCGTGAGTAACACATAAGTAAGTCAAGTCAGTCGAATTGCAGCCTCTCAACAAAATGGACTCTGTCAAATCCCAGTTGGAAATGCTAAGCGAAGACAGCCAGGGCAACGTCAACTTCATCTCATGGCGATTCAAACTGAACCTAGCACTGAAGAATAAGGACCTGTATGAAATCGTAACAGGAGACAAGGGCAGACCGACAGGCGCTGCGCCATCTGAAACCATCTCAGCTTGGATCAAGAAGGATGTTGAAGCTCAAACGTTGATAGGCCTAAATGTAAGCAGCAAGATCGCAAACAAAATTGCCAACTGCAAGACTGCCAAAGATATGACAGACAAATTAACCAGCTTATACGGCACAAAGACTGATGTAACTTTAGAAGTGTCCCGAGTCAAATTCTTTACCTTTGAATACGATGATAGCAAGTCAGCAGTGGAAAATTGTTTGGAGATCTTGGATCTGGCTGAAGAGGTGTCAACCGAAAATGATCCTATGAGAGAAAGTTGGATCATGACAAGGATCATGAGTGTGCCAAAACTAGCGCACTTCAGGACTTCTTGGGACAATGTGACCGGAGCAACCAAGAATGTGGAAACTCTCATCGAACGTCTGAGACTTGAGGACGACCGACTGAAGGAGACGACAAACTCAGAGGGAAACGCCAACAACGCCCTCCTGGCAAGACGTGAGAAGCCAAGGCAGTCGTCAAAGGGCAACCAGGACAAGACAACGCTCGTATGCTACAAGTGTGGAGGAAAAGGCCACATGATCAAGCAGTGCACAGGCAAACCGTGCGAAAAATACATTGCCTACTGTAAGAAGAAATACTCATGTAACATATGTAAGCAGAAAGGACATTTCG